>JAMWEH010001408.1:0-27143 GCA_024721245.1 Mitragyna speciosa
AAGATCATACATTGTGTATCAAACAAGTAGAAGGCTCAAACTTCCATCATTGATAATCATGGTATTTCAAATTTATTTTCTTTTATGATTCAAACAAAAAAATGGTAGTCTTCACTCTTCATTGCTCTATATTTTTTTTCCCCCAATAACATGAAGCAACACAAATCTTGATGAAGAAACAACTTAATAAATCAGAAAAGATACAATTTGGACTTCTTCCTTTTAAATTGTAAAAAGATACAATTTGGACTTCTTCCTTTTAAATTGTTAAAATTGCTCTCTAATCTTTGAACCCATAGGTTGCAGCAAATTAATCTGATTTCGTAATTTTTAATTTTCTTCTTCCCTTCATTGAGGATAAAGCAACAATGGAGCAAAAATGCTGATAAAAGCCAGTTTCCCAGCAACCAAACAAGAGCAATGTGGGCCAAAAAGGCCATACCTATTAAACAAATATGAGTTCCAAATTTCCAAGATTTGACTTCAAGCAAAATCCTTCAACCCATTAATCCAAGAACACAAGAGAATTCAATCAAGAATGCAGAAAAAAAAATTCAAGAAAACACACTGATTAGCATAATCAAGTAATCAATCAAGCATTGTTAATTGAGTCGTAACCTTAAAGCTTTCTGTTTTCTAAGCTGAAAATCCCTCCAAGAAAATCTTGCAGAAAGGGAATAAACGTAAAAGATAAAAAGGTGAAGGAGTAAAATGGGGTAAAGTAACAGTCTTTATATCGTCAATGAGCGGGACATTCTTGAGTTCAAATTCCAGAAATTAAAAAACAGAAAAAGAAAATTTTTAAAAAAAAAAGGATGCTTTCTGAATATGCAGTGAATGCCCTTTGACCGCTTGTGTCTATTAAGGTTTGACTCGTTTGACTCGGACAAAGTTAGTTTTTTTTAATCTAATATTTTTAAGAGTTAATTACTCTAGTGGTCCTCAAAGATTTTTGTAAGTGTCAAGTTTAGTCCTTAAATTTTTAATTGTGCTCATTGAGTCCCTCAACTTTTACCCTAGTTTTTAATTGGTGCCCAATATAAATTTATGCCAAAATTGCCCCTCTAGTTATGAGTTTTTGTTTTTATTTTTCTATGGTTCTTTCTATTCTTTTTTCTAGTATTTTCTTTCTTTTATCACTTTGCATCCCTATCTCAAAAAATTCAAAAAATAAACAAAATTTCTCAAGAAACTTAATCAATGCAAGTCTAACCCCCAAAAAAAAAATAAAAAAATTAAAGTATAGTTGTCACTAATAAAATAAATAGTTTGTTTATTAATAGCTTTGTATTTTCTGTTAGGCTGGGTTGGTAATGAAGTGTACATGAATTGATTAACCAGTTCATTTATAATTTAGTTGGCCTTAACCATTGTATCGGTTCAGCAAAATTCTATTCATATCTTCCCTTAGCCAATCAAATACAATCGAGTATGTAGATTAAGTAATTGTATTGTATTTGAAAATATAAAATATTCCCTATCTTGAAAATTAAATTAACAAAGAAAACAATGTTATAGGTTTATAACATATAGTGCTTATTTAAATTGAATAATTAATTGTATTCAACGGACTAATAGTAATAAAACATATACCTTAGAAATCCACTACCAAAAATACATTATCATAGTTTTGAACATTCTAAATAACAACATTGAAATATTCTAAATCATATAACCATGTTTTTTACTTGTTTCCACCTTTTCCACTTCTTAAAAACTATCAATACTTATTTTCACTATAAAATTTGTATTTTTTTCACATAAAAACTAAAAAATTCCATTAACTTTATATATACGAATTGATTAAGGTAATCATGATTTTTTAAAATTAAAATATGCACCTTAACCTTATATTTTGGATTAGTCCGAATGTTTGAATCATTTTCAAATTTAGATTGGATTTTTTTTTCTTGTTTGGATTAGTTTTGATTTTGTTAGATTTATAATTTTTATTTTTATTTTTTTTGTACATCTCTAGTTGACAGTAAGGAAAGTGGGGTTGAAGTTCTCGAGGATGTAGATAGCATTGGGAAGGAGAAATTAGATGAATAAAGAAAAATAAATATAAAAGAGTAAAGAGAGAAAAAAATAATAAATGACATAAATAGGAGGCTAATTTTGTCATAAAATAGTATTAGGGACCAATTAAACACTATTATAAAAGTTGGAGGACTTAAACAGATATAATTAGAAGTTGGAGGACTAAAGTGACACTCGTGAAAAAGTTCAAATTGAAGTAATTAACCCTATTTTTAAATGTTTTGTTTTTATGTAATTAAGGTAAATAAGTAATTAACCAAGCTGCCAAATTAGTGGGTTCGCAACCTACCCTTCACTTTTGTCTTTGCTACATATGGTTAAAATGATTTTTATCGGTAATTAGTTCATTTTTTTAGGAGTCTTTTGGAAAATAATTCTCCCCATGTTAAAATTTGTTGCAGGCCTAGTGAAATTAATTCCATAGCAGTTATAATTTTTTGCAGCCCGGCCCATAAATACCATCTCTGAATGGACAATCAAGGCTCCTGATTAATAAAACTCAAAGTTATTGTAAATCAAGAAAATGTATTTTTTTTATTGTGGATTCCCTGTAATAGCCTAATTACTCTTGTTAAAAAATATCTACTGTTGTTGCAAAACAGGTTCACAGCCACCCCAATTTAACACGTGGTTTTGTCAAGCCTGGTTGACTAAGTAAAATGCATTTTAAATCCTTTCTCTAATTTTGTGTTCAATTGTCTTTAATGTGAAACTAAGTCGTATCAACTATCATGTTATACACAATTAAATACTAAAAAAATTAGACACAAGATTTAAATCAGTTAAATATACCACCATCCATGTCGAAGCTGTATTAATTCTTTTGAGTTCCTAAATTAGACACAAGATTTAAACCAGTAAAATAGACCGCTCTCCGTGTTGAAGCTGTATTGATTCTTTTGAGTTGTAAATTGAAGATTTGAAGTCTTACAATTAGGTAATTAGGAGCCATGTGGTTCGAATTTCTCAATCAATATTACTATTGATATTATTTAACCTTGTTATGAGTATAGGTTTTAATGATTCTCCTCAATACATTTGATTTTAGCAATGGAATGAGCATCATTCCTTCCAAAATGGGTAATGAGTTTGATAGAGTAATAATTTTGAAGAATTATATAGACTCTAATTAATCACTTTTATTTTGATTGAATAATAGTGATAGTTATTTTTCAAACAACAACAATGGGCGTTATTACTATTGACGTTCATTTCCCTTTTTAATTCCTCTGTATCAAACACCCTCTTAATGTAAGTGGGTAGTAAGAGGGAACTCCACAACTTTTCTTGAAGATGTTTAAGGTTTGTCTAAGTTTGGTCTCTCGGGTCTTCACTTACAATATCTAAAATCATAAAACCTTTTTTATCATCCCCAAATTGCTTCAATAATTAACGAATTGTATGCATGTTACGAAGTCCAAAACTAAAAGTGAGGGATAATTTTAGAAACTTTCTTGAGATTTAGAAAATTTTCTTGAGATATCTGACAATTTCACTTAGTACTCTTAAAGTTTTCAATATTACATTTACCTTTTTTGACGGCATAAAATGACTACAATGACCTTCATTAAATAATAATTCTTTTATGAAAAAACAGTTTAAATTATATTTTTTTAAAAATACCATAGCCCATTGGCTTGACTAAAGTTTTGTTGCCTCACATCTTACTCTCGCTTTTGAATTCTTTGTGCAATATGATTGAGAATATTTGTGCAACTTTTTTCATTTTCTTTGGAGTTTTATTTGTTTTGCAATTCCAAGCGGATTTGTTTTTTGATCTCACTTATCGAATTTAAGAATTGGATACGTAAGAGGGGAAAGAGCAAGGTACTATCCATATATTTAGTTATTTGTAAAACAAAAATTAAGAAAGTCGAATAGGTTGGTATATAATATAGATAGTGTGATTGTTTGTAATCTAAGAGGTTTTAGGGAATATTTTTTAGGATGAAACAATATATTTTTTAGGGAATAGAATGCAGATAGTTCTGATTTTTTTTTATAAATTATTAAAGAATATTTTTGTACCAAAAAATTACTCAAGGCCATTTTAGGATATTCATAGGATTTTTTTGCTTACATCAGCAAAAGTGAACCCCAAGCTAAATTTGGAGGGAGGTTTTCGTAATTATTCAAACTTGGAGGGTGCAAAGGGAAATATTGTCGTATACCTCAAGGGAGGAGTCTGAAATTATCCCTAAAAAGTAATCGTCACTAGTCATGTACTCTTTTTTTTTTTTTCTACACAGGGGGTGTCCCGGCTTTTGCCGGACTATTCCCCCTAGAGCTGTGCAGAGCCTGCCCCAGGATGCACAGCAAGGTCACCCCCAGGAGTCGAACCCCGGACCAGCCCCCTAACTAGGAAGGCTGGAGCCATTCGACCACCCGAGGGGGCTACTAGTCATGTACTCTGGACCAGAAGAACCAAATATTGAATCATTGCTTTTATCTGTGCAAACATTGCTCTCGGTTTGTTCCTGTCTATTTAACCAAAAAATGAAAAAGAAAAGAGTGCAAGACTGCATTAGCAAATGGGCAGTGTTACCCGCAAGCTAGCTTTAGGTGGGTCGTTGACGTCAGATAAAACCATTCCATCATCAAATTTGGCTTTCAAGCACCAGCAACAAAAGCTATCCAACAAAAAAATGGACCAACAGCAGAAAAGACAATCCAAAATCTAACAGCCACAAAGATGTGAAAATTTAAGATAGATTGATACGTCGGTTCTTCCAACTTTCACATAAAAAGTAAGATTATCTATTGGGTTTTCTTTCTTTCTTTTTTTTTGCAAGATATTTGGATATAATTTTTGGTTGCAACTAACATTAAAGGGGCGTTTGGTTCAAATTCCTTAACCACTATCACTATGTGTATCATTAACTATATTATGAGTATAGGTTTTGATGATTCTCCCAAACATGTTTGGTTTAATATTGAAATGAGTATCGTTATAAAAATACTTGTTTGGCTTATAAGAATGACTTTCAAAAAATTTTTAAATTTTAAATCTTTATTTATAATATACATACTTTTTAGATTTATTATTTTATATCTTTTTAAAGAAAATTGCTAAAAAAATGTTTTTTCAATTTTAAATATAGCTATGCTATAATTTGAGTTTTGTGCAAATGATAACCTTCAAAAAAGTCTTTTAATTATATTAACAGAGAGTATTATATATCTTTGATTTTAATTCAATTTTTTTATAAAAAAAAATTGAATTTAAAAAAATTATTAAAAAGAATTTTATAAAAAATTTATAAAGTACTAATAAAAACTATTCAAAATCAAAAGACGAGAGAGAGAGTGTGTGTGTGTATATTAGGGATGGATAACTCAAAAGATACGTATTTTTTTAGTAGGTGTGTTTTTGCTCTTAATCATAAGAGTCAATGGGTTTGATAGAACAGTATTTTGGGAAGAATCATTAACACCCCAATTAGTCACTATCATTCCCATTGAATGATAGTGATAGTTATTTAACAAATATCAACAATGAATATCATTACTTATTATACTCATTCCCCTAAACCAATCACCCCTAACATTTTCAAGTCAGCCTATTCAAAGTAAAGATTGGGCCGAATGGCTTAAACTTTCAATCTACCTTATCTGAGACAACAACCTCCGACTAACCCACCTTCTGCAAACTAACTTGATTGGCTACCTAACATATTCCTAGTTTTCCTACTCTTATAAGATTGTAATCATGACTTATGGGGTCTCTAGTACGAGTCCTCTCTCTTTTATTTAGTCCCCTGTATTTGGTAGCAATTTGACCTTACCTAATGCCGGTTCAAATTGGGTCGGATCTCTTTCAGGGAAATCTTCTCGCTGCTTGTCTTTTCATTCACAAGGTTCAAGCCCAAAACCTTGTTTAAAGGAGCACTAAGTTTCTTATCCCTCAACTCAATTGATTTTTGGTCTCTAGTTTGAATCTACTTTAATTGTTGGTCATGTTTTTTGGGACGAATTTCATAAACAATTATATAAACTAGAATGATAATTTATTTACTTATTTTTGATAAACTAGAATGATAATTTATCTATCAAATTCTGCTTCTTTATAATTTATCTATTGATATCTGCTTCTCTCAAGAACTTGTTGAGTCTTCTTTATAAATTTAGATTAAGGATAAGACTTTACAATTCCAAAACATGGAATTATGTAGCTTTAATTTAGTTCAAAATATGCTAGTTGAGCCAATTTGAAACATTACTTTATGGATAAATTAAAGTAACATAATTAATTGATGTCAGTAAACAACCCGAACACAACAGCGTTTATCCAAAACCAAGTTTTATTTACTCAAACCTAACAGGAGGGGGGGGGGGGGGGGGGAAATAGTGATCACTTTGAATATTTCCATAACTACCTCATTACATCGGTCCATCCTGTCCCACCAACCAAACAGAAATTGTTGAAGGAAAAAATAGTATACTAATCTTGTTCTTTTTTTTTGTTTTTTTATACTAATCTTGTTCTTGATTGTTCACGTTCTCAGATTCTCCAAATTATAAAAGAAAACGAACTTTCTAAGAAGTATCAATGTTACACACCTAAAATTAAACCAATAATCAGCTAAAAACAAATACATTCGCCACAAAGACTTCACAAAATCAAATCAAAGTAATAAGAAAGATAAACCATAATTTTACTACCAATCAAAGAAATTTTTACTGCAATGTGTTTTCTCTCTCTTAACTTTTGGTCAACAAGAAGTCAAGAATGAACAGAGAAAGATAAAGAATACAAAACAAACATGGAATCTTTTAGGCCTTCTCTTCTTGCTGTGGCTGGTAAAAAAGCCGTCTCCTATAAGAAATTGGATAAAGAAGAAGACTATCAAGCAAAACCAAAAGGGTCGCAGCTTTTTTATTTTTTTAATGATTGGCAATCTTTTCCAAATTTCTGTAATCTGAATTCTAAAATTTGAAGACTATGTAAAAGACAAAGCCCTTTTCTGCTTTACTAAAAAGTATTCAGATTTAAAGAAAGATACAATTTTTGCGCTTTGAGAATTAGGTGAAGACAAAATTCTCTATTTCAGGCCTGTATATTTGCAGTAGTGTGATTGGTGGGGAATTTGAGTTGAGGAGAGCAATAGAAGAGTTGAAAAATGGGTTCTTATCGAATGCTCGCAAGAAGAGCTTTGCTAACTGATACTCCTGTTATGGTCCAGGTATTCCACATTAAATCAGTCCCCTCAATTGGAGTTTTCTTTATTTTCTTGCTCAGTCTTTTGTGCTCCCATTTCACTTTGTCCACCTATATGTCATCTGTGGATATCTGTTGGTTTTTGGAAGATGTGAAATGTGTGTTGTGTTTTCTGGGCTGAAAGGTTTTTGCTCACACTATTTTGCAGATTCAAGAACTGATCCGAGGTGTAAAAGATTGCATTTCTTTAGCTCAGGTTTGTTCACTTTACCCTATGTTCTGAAATTTGTTCTTTTTAGTGTATTTGTGGCGTTTGTTCTGATTACGCACTTCAAGAGATCGAAAAATGTGTGTTTTCTGATTGTCCCCTCTTTTTGAAGCTTGTGATATATGGCTTTGGAATCTGGATTCTCGAATGCTTGGACGAATAAATATGATCGAATTTGACTCATCTGAATCAATGAGATTATAACCAAACTGGATGTTCTTATTATTTTTTCCCATTTCCGCTTGTTAATATTTTGAGTAGTTTTTGTTGTCGGCCTCACTGGTCTCATTATATAGTTGGACTTATTCATGGACTTAAGACGCCCTTATTTCTATTCACTTTCAGTGAAAGAGAGAAAGGGGGAGATAACATGACTATCTGCATGTCCATCTTTGCATTTGTGTGTACCTTTATGTCTTTACATACATATACATGTATAACAACGAAATTAAAAGATTTACTGAGTTAATTTGCTGATAGATTCTTATAATATTAATGTGAAATTGGTGAATTCTTCCTTTTATTGAATGTCTTGTAGCTTATATTTTTGGAGAAGTTCATAGCTTTGTATTTTTTTTCTGTCACAATGTTGATAATCTGTTATGCAGGGAGTAGTGTACTGGCTGCCACCCAAGCAGGCATTAGAAAAGGTACAACAACTTGTATGGGAGCCTTCAATTAGTCGTTATGGAGCTGATGAAGGTATTCCTGAACTGAGGGAGGCGTTAATAGAAAAGGTATAGTTCTTGATTTAGTTAGCTATGTTTTTGTTTTTTCCAAAAATGAAGTGCCATTGTATTGCTAGAAATGGCAATCTTGAAACACTGGTTTTTGCTATTATTGTGTAGTGGAGTAACTTTAGGTGGTACCTAGTTTATCTTTTAATAAAACATCATTATCCTGTGTGGCTCTTTCGATGAACTGTCAAATATGTAATTAACATCTAATCTATTCAAAGCCTTTTTAGTGCTCAGGAAGCCAATCCTTCAAGTAAACTCTTCTAATTTTTGTCATTTCAGATGCGCCAAGAAAACAAGTTGCACAAATCCTCGGTGATGGTCACTGCTGGTGCAAATCAGGTAACCAGCTGCACTCTACTCTGATTTTAGTCAGCAAAAAAATCCAACGGACTACTGCCAGAGTTCTAGGTTGAGCATTGGTTATCACATTGGATAACACAAGTTTTAGCCTTTTAGCTTCTCCAGTTTCTTGTTATTATTGTCACACGTCCTTTTTGTTATTTTTGTTCTTGGGTTGATTCTGTCTGCTATTTTCTGTTTCTTTCTTTTCCTTTGTGAAGTCATTAAATCGATTGAACTCATCACTTTCCATAGTCCCTCTTTACTGTAACTTTTCATGCAATGGTAAATAATTCTTTGGGATCCAGTCACTGATATGAAGAAGATATATCGAACTTCTTATCCCAATTACAATTAATTTAATTCATAAAAGGCTAGCCTTAGATGCTATAATGGTCAAAGTAGCGAAGATGAAAAGACTGAGAGTTTTCCTAGAAAGTACATAGCCAAAAAGAGAAGGAGCTTTCATTTATAAAAATTTGATTATTTGGGTGTCTAATTGTTTTTTTTTTCTAGGCAAATTTTGGCTTACGTTATTACCCTTGGAGTTTTAAGCTTCCGTGTGTACTATTCGATTTTTTTGTTGTGATTCTGAATATATATCAGTGTTTTTTGTCCATTATATGATATGATTTTTATTGAAACTTCTGCCTCCATTGATTGCAGGCATTTGTGAATGTTGTTCTCACATTATGTGATGCTGGGGATTCTGTAATTATGTTTGCACCGTACTACTTCAATGCATACATGTCATTCCAAATGACAGGCGTTACTGACATTATTGTTGGTCCGGGAGATCCAAAGACACTTCATCCAGATGCAGGTTGAATACTCTGTAAAACATTTATGTTTGTCTCGGATTAGTTTGGTTACATTTATTTTCCAGCTTGATGTTATTCATGTAGAGTAACTAATTTTTGATTAACTTCTGCTTGTGAATGCCATCAACTGGTTCCAATACTGATAGCTGATTAGAATTGTAATCATCCCATGCTTATTGTAGCACATGCCATTAGAACTGTTTGCTTTAATAGGTTTAACATTAAGAATTATAGTTTAGATAATCTGAGTTTGTACGTTTTTTATAAAATCAAGTGCAGAGTTGTAAAGATATTCAGAAGCTCTTAAGTGGACTCTATGCATGTCTCCAGTTATAAAACAGAATTGTTAAGAATCTTGTCTCTACTGAAACCGTGCTTAGCATTGACTGATGAAATGTGTCTCACTTAAATTTGAATTGATTGATTGTCAGACTGGTTAGCAAAGACTTTATTGGAGACTAAACCTACCCCTAAGCTTGTTACTGTTGTAAATCCTGGCAACCCATCTGGAACCTACATCCCAGAGCCTCTTCTTAAGGTCTCTCTCTCTCTCCCTCTCTCTCTCTCTCTCTCTCTCTCTCTCTATATCTGATTCTGCATTATCTAGTTGCCTGCTGTTATGCAAATGATGGTAACATTATGTTCTTGCTCTTTACATATCCTTTATCCTTTAGAAAACTGACTGTGTTCATATATGACATATTGAGTAGAGGATATCAGGTATCTGTAGAGATGCTGGATGCTGGCTTGTTGTGGATAACACATACGAGTAAGTGTAGTTTTATTTTACTTTATTGAGCATTTCAATTACTAGTGTTGATTTGTATATGTCTCTGATGTAGAATTGTTTTATTGAAATAGCTCCTGTCTACTCTGCCCATACAGTCTCTTGTTTCAAACATACGATATAAACTCTGTTTTTTTTCCCCGTCTTTGGTTAGGTTACATTTGCTCCTGATATTTGGTCTCGCAAAATATTTTGAGATTATTTTATGGGGTCTAAAACATGTATGATGTGGCTATTGCAGTCTGATCTTCTTCGTTGAAGTACGATTCATACCATTAAAAATGTTTGAGAATCTGATAAATCTCTAGGTTATGTAAAGTAACACTAAACTGAGATCATAATCCTCTTTAAGCTAGGCTTCGGATCATGAGAGCCTTTAAAAAGGGTAAAGTTTTGATTTTTCAACCATCACAATGAATGGACCAAACATGTTAAATGTGTATAACAAACTGTGCATGAGGCTCTTGCTACTCTGAAACCTGAAATTTTTATGTGGGTTCTGCTATCCCTAAAGTCAGTAAGGCCATTTTACATGTTGAGCAGAGGTCCTTCCAAGTCAAATTTGGTCAACCTTTATCTTTACATGAATGGCACCCTTTTTTGAGTAATCTGAAAGATGCAGTCTCATATAAATCATTGCCAGGCTGGAAATAAGAAAAATATACAGGCCACCAACAAAACTAAATTCAATCAAGCTTGATAACTCTCATAGAATGGGAGGAAAAAAGGTTAAAAGACTTGCCATTTAGCAGTTTCGGAGTTAAGCAAGCTTGTGCGGATAAATCTATGATATGGCTTATGTTTAGAAATGTTGTGGAAAATGTGTTTGCAAGAGATGGAAGAACAAGGACCCATGACAAAGTGCTAACCAATCTGTGTTGATCAATGGATATTATTGTACTCCTACTTATAAGCATGCATCACTAACACAAGATTAAAATGTCAACATGCAGGTACTTTATGTATGATGGTTTAAAACATGTTTGTTTAGAGGATAATCATATAGTCAATATCTTTTCCTTCTCCAAGGCTTATGGGATGATGGGATGGCGAGTTGGCTATGTAAGTGATGTTTATATTATCGTGTATTAAGAATTTCAATGCTTTGGAAAGTAAGTGAACTGAAGTTATTTATTAGGAAGGAAATTAAGCTTGACCGAAACAGATGGAATGTTTCCTCCTAACTGTTTTGCATATTCTTCATCTTAGTCTTTGCACTATTGTTCTGGGCAGATGGTCCAACTTCTTTTATTTGATTCTTCTTCTTCATGTTCTCTACATAATGTCCTGCCCTTTTTTTCCTGATGATTCATGAGTTTATGGTATTCAAAAGAAATGGTAGGACATAGTCGAAAACTGTATCGATGCTGGTTTTCCTATTATGTTGGACCTACTTTTTGATAGATCTCAGAACTTTAATAAAGAACTTCTAGCTGTTCTTTCTAATTGAATCGTGGTCTTTCCTTTAGTTGTTCAAAAGTTATTTTAAAGCTTTTATACCTAAAACTGGAGTCTCTGTGTATTCAACTGCAGTTAATTAATCGTTGTAGAGTGAGGCATTGCCATCATGTGGTAAGAAACTAGCTTGAGGAAACTTTGGGAAATCACAGGAGATGCTAGTTCACTTCAAAATCGTGGTGTTACATATGTGATATTACCATTTCAATTTCAAAACAAAAAATGATTCAATTTCTACCATTATTATGATATTACATATGTGAAGTTTCTAATAGAAATCTCTTTCTACCGGGAATTCAAAAAGTTTTTTTGTACAGCAAACAAATAAGTAATAAAAGATCTGAATCTACTCAAAAAATCGACACATTCTCTATAAAAAAAATAGAAAATTCAAAAATTCCATTATCTATTGAGTTGAGTTAATCAATATGAAATGGAACTCAGTATATTAGTCATAGTTGTAAACTGCCATTGTTTACGTAGAGTTTTCTTTTCATGGTTGTAGCAATAATATATCAACTCATGCTGTACCATAGCAACGATACTGGTTAATCTAGTTATGGCACGGGGATTATGATGGCAACAACCTCGTGTTTAGCTTACCTCCAAACTACTGAAATACATATTTGTCTCTGTTGCAAGATTTCCTTCATTATGAGTTTTGATGGTAAGATTTTATTAATGGCTCCATTCAGATTGCTTACCCTTCAGAGGTAGAGGGATTTGCAGCTCAACTACTTAAAGTCCAGGACAACATACCCATCTGTGCTTCTATAATCTCACAGCGGTTGGCTCTTTTCTCACTGGAAATGGGACCAAAATGGGTCACTGATCAAGTGAAAGACCTTGTCAAGAACAGAGCACTTGTTCTAGAAGCATTATCTCCTTTAGGACAGGATGCTGTTAGAGGAGGAGAAGGTGCAATATACTTGTGGGCAAAGCTTCCAGACAAAAATCCCGACGATTTTGAAGTTGTTCGCTGGTTAGCGAAAAGACATGGAATAGTTATAATTCCGGGGAGTTCCAGTGGCTGCCCAGGTTACGTAAGGATCTCATACGGTGGATTGATTGAGGATGACTGTCGAATTGCTTCAGATAGGCTGAGAAAAGGGTTAGAAGAACTGGTGAAACATGGAATGGTAGAGTGATCTCACTCGAGTGTCAAATCAAATATCTGATTTCTTTTTTAACCTATGGTGGCTGATTGATTCAAGAACTGGTGCATTCCCTAAATAAGTGAAGTGATTTTCACATTGGAACTCATTTACAATACCAAAAGCTCCCACTCTTTGGTTCTGTACAGTGAAAATACTTCTGTGCCTGAATTTCTCTATACACACAACATTGATAATACACGTCACAATTTATTACCATAGAGGCATATACATGTTCCTGTTAAAACATTTTTTTTTTTTTGGGAAGATTTTGGCAGGATTCTTGTGTCCTCGTATACAAAATCACTACTATTACAACAGCTGACACTGTTTCAATATCACTTGATCTCAGTTAGAATTATTGAGAAAGGTGATCGAAATTGAAATTGAAATTGAAATAGAAATACTGACCCAAAAAATTAGAGAGAGAGAGAGATTTCAGGAAGTGAAGTGGGTTGAAAGAAAAGTAACAGCTAGAATAGATCGGGAGGGCAAAACAAAACAAAAAAAAAAAAAAGGAGAAAAGAAAAAATTTGCTGCTTTAAGATTTGTTATCTTCGTCATCTAGCATAGTTAGATCAAGAATTGACTTCATATATTTACAAATACTTTCCACTTTTTTCAAAACCAAAGGGAAAATTTCATGTATTTTTGGGTCTTTTGCCCATAATAAAACCTTTTCTGTTATAAAATTAGTAGTATTATAGTACTACTAAGATAGAAATAAAGCAACTTACAACTAGCTATAAAAGTGAAGACAATGTAATGACAAAATCAAAGTAAAATGAAGCAATATTTTCTCTTCTTTTCTTCTCTTAATTTTTCATTGCATATAAGCCACTATTTATAGGCTTGAGGTTCACTCCTCCATATTAAAGGTCATAAGGACCCAAATGTAAGTTACATGAGTTACATGAACTAATGAGAGATCATGGGGTAGTGGGAGTTATAAGGGATAATGTGGAAGATCATGGGGTAGTGGGAGTTACAAGGAATAATGGAGAAGATCATGGGGTGAACATGGGTGGACATCCACTAAATATTTCATAACACTCCCCCTTGGATGTCCATCTTTAAGAAAAATGCCTCATTAAAACCTTACTAGGAAAAACCCAGTGGGACAAAAACCTAGTGAAGGAAAAAGAGTACATTCTTCTGAATACAACACTGCCTCAAAAAAAAAAAAAAAAAAACCTTGGTTAAGGAAAAAAAAATGCAGCGTGTAATTACTCCCCCTCTTGAGCACATCATTTGACATCTTTCAGTCGTCTCATTCCAATCTTGTGAACCAGCTTTTCAAATGTTGAAGTCGGTAGTGATTTGGTGAATATATCTGCCAAATTATCACTCGAACGAATTTGCTGAACACAAATTTCACCATTCTTTTGAAGATCATGAGTGAAAAAAAACTTTGGTGAAATGTGCTTCGTTCTATCACCTTTGATGTATCCCTCTTTCAATTGAGCAATACATGCAGCATTATCTTCGAACAAAGTAGTAGGAACTTCCTTGTTTAAGGGCAAACCGCATGCTCCTCGAATATGATGTATCACAGATCTTAACCAAAAACACTCTCGACTTGCTTCATGAATTGCCAATATTTCAGCATGATTAGAAGAAGTGGCAGCTATAGTTTGTTTCATGGAACGCCATGAAATAGCTGTACCACCATATGTGAATATATACCCAGTTTGTGATCGAGCGTTATGAGGATCGGATAAATATCCAGCATCTGCATAACCTATTAGATCAGCTTTAAGTGCATTGGAATAATAAAGACCCATATCCTTTGTACCCTGAAGATAGCGAAATATATGTTTAATGCCATTCCAATGTCTTCGAGTAGGTGAAGAACTATATCTTGCAAGTAGATTCACGGCAAATGATATATCAGGACGTGTATGATTTGCAAGATACATTAATGCCCCAATAGCACTAAGATATGGTACTTCTGGACCAAGTATCTCTTCATTATTTTCACGAGGTCGGAAAGGATCTTTATGCACATCAAGTGATCTTACAATCATAGGTGTGCTCAAAGGGTGTGCTTTTTCCATATAAAATCGTTTAAGCACTTTTTCTGTATAAGCCGACTGATGTAAAAAGATGCCATTTTCTACGTGCTCAATTTGTAATCCAAGACAAAATTTTGTCTTTCCAAGATCTTTCATTTCAAATTCTTGTTTCAAGTAATTAGTAGCATTTTTAACCTCTTCAAGAGTTCCAATAATATTTAAATCATCAACATAAACTGCAATGATTACAAATTTGGATCCAGATTTCTTAATAAAAACGCATGGACAAATAAGGTCATTCATATAGCCTTGTTTCATCAAATATTCACCAAGGCGATTGTACCACATGCGTCCAGCCTGTTTCAACCCATATAAAGATTTACACAATTTAATTGAATAAAGTTCTCGAGAACCAGAATCATGACCTTTTGGTAGTGTAAATCCTTCAGGAATTTTCATGTAAATATCATTATCAAGTGAGCCATACAAATAGGCTGTTACAACATCCATGAGACGCATTTCAAGTCGTTCATTTGCTGCCAAATTAAGCAAATAACGAAAAGTTGTTGCATCCACCACAGGAGAATATGTCTCCTCATAATCTATGCCAGGTCTTTGGGAAAAACCTTGTGCGACAAGTCGTGCCTTGTACCGCACAATTTCATTTTTCTCATTTCGTTTTTGCACAAATACCCATTTATAACCTACAGGTTGCACTTCTTCAGGTGTGCGTATTACTGGTCCAAAAACTTTACGTTTTGCCAGTGAATTTAACTCTGCTTGAATTGCATCTTTCCATTTTGGCCAATCATTTCTACGCCTGCATTCATCTACAGACTTTGGTTCGTGATCCTCATTATCATTCATGACAGTAATTGCTGCAGCATAGGCAAATTTATCATCGACATTAGTTGTACATCGGTTCCATCTTTCTCCAGTCATGACATAATTGATTGAGATCTCATGATTATCAAACTTTTCAGGTACCTGAACTTCTTCTGGAAGTTTATTATTTGTCATATCAGAAAACTCTTCAAAAGTTTTCTTTTTTGGAGATTTTTCAAAATTCTTAATTTCCTCGATTTTGCCATCTTGATTATTTGCCCCTTTTCTTTTTCGAGGAATTTTATCTTTGGAACCAGCGGGTCTACCACGTTTTGCAGGTGCTTTTAATTCATTACTAGTGGTAGAAGGTCCTTTGGGGACATCGATTCGAATTGGAGCATTAGCAGCCGGTACATGTGACTTAGTCACACGTTTTGAATTAGTAAAAGCATCTGGCAACTGATTTGCTAAATTTTGCAAATGAATTATCTTTTGAACTTCTAGTTCACATTGTCTTGTACGAGGATCAAAATGAGATAATGATAATTCATTCCAACTAATTTCTTTGACCGGCTGTTTATTTTCTCCCCCTAATGTTGGGAAAACTGATTCATCAAAATGACAATCAGCAAAACGAGCCGTAAATAAATCCCCAGTTGTTGGCTCAAGATATTTTATTATAGATGGAGATTCATATCCAATATATATTCCCAACCTCCTTTGAGAACCCATCTTTGTGCGTTGTGGTGGAGCAATTGGAACATAAACGGCACATCCAAAAATCTTAAGATGGGCAATATTTGGTTCTCGACCAAAAATTATTTGTTGGGGAGAAAACTCATGATAATTCGTTGGCCTTATGCGAATTAACGCTGCAGCATGCAAAATAGCATGTCCCCAAACACATATTGGGAGTTTAGTTCTCAAAAGCAATGACCTTGCAATTAATTGAAGGCGCTTAATAAACGATTCTGCCAAACCATTTTGTGTATGAACATAAGCTACCGGATGTTCAACACTTATCCCAATAGACATACAATAATCATTAAATGATTGGGATGTAAATTCACCAGCATTATCAAGACGTATCGTTTTGATAGAATAATCTGGAAAATGCGCTCGTAACCGAATTAATTCTGCAAGTAATTTCGCAAATGTCAAATTGCGAGTTGATAATAAGCATACATGTGACCATCTAGTTGATGCATCAATTAATACCATAAAATATCGAAATGGTCCACATGGTGGGTGAATTGGCCCACAAATATCACCATGTATGCGTTCTAAAAATGTAGGAGATTCGGTACGAATTTTTACTGGTGATGGCTTTATAATTAATTTGCCTTGAGAACAAGCAGCACATGAGAATTTATTCGATTGAAGAATCTTCTGGCTCTTCAATGAATGACCACATGAATTCTCTAATATTCTTCGCATCATTATAGAACCGGGATGGCCTAACCGGTCATGCCAAATAATAAAATTATCATGATCAGTAAACTTCTGGTTTACTGTTGTATATATTTCAGTTGTATTAATACATGTATAATACAACCCAGAGGAATAAGAAGGTAATTTTTCTAATACAATTTTCTTTCCATAACCAGTACTTGTAAGATACAAGTATTCATTATTACCTTCATTCCTAGTCTCAATATGATACCCATTTCGACGAATATCTTTAAAACTTAATAAGTTTCTTTGAGACTTTGGAGAAAATAATGCATCATCAATGCAAAATTTTGTTCCTTTTGGTAAAATTATTGTTGCTCTTCCGGAGCCTTCAATCAACTTTGTAGTACCAGATATAGTACTAACATGAGATTTTTCCATTATTAAACAAGAAAAATATTTCTTGTCTTTAAATATGGAGTGTGTTGTTGCACTGTCTGCCAGACATAGTTCTTTGTCATTGATTTTTGAAACGTCCATTTTCTTCAAAGAAAACAAAAATTCCAAATGAGATGCATTATATATTTATTTAGTTGTTTATTTTAAGTTCAATATTTATGGAATATAAAGATCATGGAAACAAATATTGATAATAAATATTTTTATTTGAAAACAACAAATAAAAATTTATTAATCAAAGTAGACAATTTAAAAGATCTATTCTTGAACATTTTCATCACTAATTAAATGACTAGTATCACCTTCAGGGTGATTGACAAAGAAATCAGCAACATCTAAAGAGGTAAAATCAGTAAAACCATTGTCAACAAGACTATGGTCAAGGCCATCATTATAAATAAAATTTGTCTCTATCTTTTTCTCTTTATTCTTCAATGATTCTTGATAGAGATCAACAAGATGTTTTGGAGTACGACAGGTACGAGACCAATGGCCTTTCATGCCACAACGGTAGCACTTGTTGTCCACTTTTTGTTTATTTTGGTTTCCATTTTTCTCGTCACTGCTCTCCCACTTCTGGTGGTGAGTTGTACCTTTCATGTAACCACCACGATTATTGTAACGGTTTCTACCACGTCCACGACCTCGGCCATTGCCTCGACCTCGATTTCGTCCATTATTGAAATTTATGGCTGCCGCATTTGCTTCAAGTAATGGGGCAGTACCAGTTGGACGTATCTCGTGATTTTTTAACAAAAGCTCATTATTTTGTTCAGCAACAAGAAGACAAGAAATCAGTTCAGAATATTTCTTAAAACCCTTTTCACGATATTGCTGCTGCAGGAGCACATTAGATGCGTGAAAAGTGGAGAATGTTTTCTCCAATAAATCTTCATCAGATACTTTTTCTCCACACAATTTTAATTGAGAACTGATTCGAAATATTGCTGAATTATATTCACTTACAGTTTTAAAATCTTGCAAACGCAAGTGCATCCAATCATAACGAGCTTTTGGAAGAATAACCGTCTTTTGGTGGTCGTACCTTTCTTTCAAATTTGTCCACAAGACAAAGGGATCTTTTATAGTCAAATACTCAATTTTTAGCCCTTCATCAAGGTGGTGACGGAGAAAAATCATTGCTTTGGCCTTTTCTTGACTAGTGGCATTATTTCCTTCTTTGATAGTTTCTCCAAGGCCACTAGCATCCAAATGGATTTCAGCATCCAACACCCATGACAAATAATTTTTTCCAGTGATATCAAGAGCAACAAACTCAAGTTTTGCAAGGTTAGCCATAACAACAATTAAAATCAAGAAAACAAATAAAAACTTACCACACTTACTTCGAAGAACGCGTTGAAAGTTGGCTAGAGAATCGTGCTGATAACGTGTTATAAAATTAGTAGTATTATAGTACTACTAAGATAGAAATAAAGCAACTTACAACTAGCTATAAAAGTGAAGACAATGTAATGACAAAATCAAAGTAAAATGAAGCAATATTTTCTCTTCTTTTCTTCTCTTAATTTTTCATTGCATATAAGCCACTATTTATAGGCTTGAGGTTCACTCCTCCATATTAAAGGTCATAAGGACCCAAATGTAAGTTACATGAGTTACATGAACTAATGAGAGATCATGGGGTAGTGGGAGTTATAAGGGATAATGTGGAAGATCATGGGGTAGTGGGAGTTACAAGGAATAATGGAGAAGATCATGGGGTGAACATGGGTGGACATCCACTAAATATTTCATAACATTTTCATCATTTATTAAAAAAAAAGTATAGATATTTTTCTTGATGCCTATTCTTTTGGTGCCCTTCTGAGCATTTTCAATTTAAACACTTCAGACCGCACAATAAATAAACTTTTCGTAATTTAATTTTCAAACGTTAGGACGCCAGAAACTCTAGGGATAATCTGGTAAATTCATTACTCTCCTCCCTCGCCCGTCATTAGACCGTTAAAAGGTCGCCGTCGTCTCCACCACCGTGTTCCAACCAAACCCACCAAAAACTAGAGAGAGAAAGTACTACTCACTCCCAACTGTTAGAGAGAGAAACAATGTACTATCTGTTACTTCTTCACATGTCTGCTTGAATTTATATTTCTATGCCTTTAATTTGTGAAGTAATTTTCCTCTTTTGAGCAAATTTCTCTGCAAAAAACCCTTATTTAAAAAAGCCCTAAAAAGTGAGGTTTAATAGTAATTTTCTGCTGAAAAGAGCAAGCAAAAGACGAAAATTAGCTGACAAAAATGGTGGGCGCATCGCTGGCGGGGCTTCAGGATCACCTCAAATTGGCCAGAGAGTATGCTCAGGAAGGCCTTTACGATACTTCAATTATCTTCTTCGATGGCGCTATTGCTCAGATCAACAAGTACTTTACTATTTTTTAATTTTTGTAGTATCAAAATGCCTGTTTTTTTTTTTTTGTTGATATTAATTTTTATTTTTTTTTGCGGTGTAAGTGCATAGTTGCGGAAATAGATTGAAGATTGGAAATTTGAAGATTTTGTTTACTTTTGAAGTGAAACGGGTGTTTGTGAGTGTAGGATCTTTGGTTTTTGAGTGATTATTGAGTAATTTTTAGGGATTTTTGAATTATGAGAAACTGAAAAAATCTGGATTTGTTAGCTAGGAAATGTTTTCTCTGGTGGATTTTAAGTTTGAGGTGTGAAACGAAGGGAGTTTTTGTGGCTTTTCATAATAACCGAAGCTATGTGATGATCTATTGAGTTTGTGGAAATCTTAGCATGAGGAAAATGAAAATGTTAGGAAATGAATGAGGGAAAATGTAAAAAGAAAAATTTTTCTATTTTTTTTTTCGAGTTTTGCTTCAAAAAAAAAAAAAAAAAGTGAATAAAGAGTTGCGTTTTAGTATATCATTTTGCTCAAGCTTAATGGGAGAAGGAAAAGGAGAAATGGAAGAAAAGACAATAAAAATCGTGGTTTTAACCTCTTAGGTAGTTATTTTAGATTTGAAAGCGATTTTTTATAAATATTTTGCT
Source organism: Mitragyna speciosa (assembly GCA_024721245.1). Classification (NCBI taxonomy): domain Eukaryota; kingdom Viridiplantae; phylum Streptophyta; class Magnoliopsida; order Gentianales; family Rubiaceae; genus Mitragyna; species Mitragyna speciosa. The sequence goes on from JAMWEH010001408.1 coordinate 20,472, forward strand.
TTTCTTTCATCTTATGTCATGTTTAGGCACTTAAACACAGTTGATGACCCATTGACTCGTGCAAAATGGATGAATGTGAAGAAAGCTATATCTGAAGAAACAGAAGTTGTGAAGCAGTTGGATGCAGAAAAGAGGTCTTTCAAGGAGGCTTCTGTGGGTAGGCGGCCTAATTCACCACCAATTTCAACTAAGTCATCCTTTGTCTTTCAGCCCTTGGATGAGTATCCAACTTCGTCTGGTGCTCCAATGGATGATCCTGATGTATGGAGGCCACCTAGTCGGGACACGAGTAGAAGACCCACGAGAGCTGGTCAAGTAGGTACAAGGAAGTCTCCACAAGATGGAACTTGGGCTCGTGGTTCTACAAGAGCAGGAACAACTGGCCGTGGAGCTAAGGCTGGTGCCTCTAGTAAGTCTAACACTGGAGTTCGAGCATCAACTGCAGGGAAAAAAGGCACAGGCACTGGGAAGGCTGGAAAGGCTGACTCTGTGGTAGGATGTAGTGGATAAACTTATTAACTGATTTTTTTTTTTTAATTCTAACTGCCACATAGGATTTATTTATTTATTTTTAAGGTTCTGTTTTGATTTTGTAACTTGAGAAACTTTATTAGCTAAGGAGTCAATTAAGATTAGATATGCATAGCTGTTCAACAACTTTAATTTTACGTCTTTGCTGATAACTAAGAAAGGAAGCATTTTGATACCATATAATTCGCAGTTGTATTTAAAGAAAGAAAGTGCTTAAACTGGTGCTGATAGGTTTGAATTTATAAGGAGTTGTTGGATCACATCATTCAAGCACGAAGAAGAAAAGATATAGATGCACACTTAAAAATAACAGGCACAAGCTTTAATGTATGTGATACCTCATGTAAAAATGGAGCTTTGAAGTATGTCTTTTCCTTGAACTCTATTGAATGATAAAAATCAAGTAAAAAAAATCACCTAGAGTTGTTACTTATCTTATTACATCGTTTCTTTGTTCTCTCTCTCTCTCTCTCTCTCTCTCTCTCTCTCTCTCTCTCTCTCTCTCTCTCTCTCTGTGGGCTGCACTTCTGGGCCAACCTACCTATTTCAGACTCTGTTCATTCATTCTATTGGCCCATTGAAACTTGTGGACAAGAGTATATTGGAAACAATTCATATTTCCTTTAATTTAGATTACTCATTTGCATACCTTACACTGGAAATTGAATTAGTTCCCACATCTGGTTTCTAACCTAATTTGATTCTGTGCTAGTTCTTTGTTTAAATTTTAATCTAAAGGTTTTTATGAGTTGCTGATAATTTTATATCCATTATAAGAATGGTGATACTGAAGAGGGAAAGCCAAAGAAAATACAGTACGAGGGACCTGATGCAGACTTGGCTGCTATGCTTGAAAGGGATGTTTTGGAAACTAGTCCTGGAGTGAGATGGGATGATGTTGCCGGGCTAAGTGAAGCAAAAAGGCTTCTAGAGGAAGCTGTTGTCCTTCCATTATGGATGCCAGAATATTTCCAGGTATAGTAGATTCAAAACATTTTGATATTCATGAGGATTAGCTTGTATGGCAATTATAGTAAAACTGAACTAGTTGCACATATCTTCATGTGTGAAAAAGATAATGTTTTTAAGGTGTGATTCACTGCCTTTTCGGTGTAACTTGTTAAATCTTAAATCTGATGGTGCATTGCTAATAGGTTGTGTCTTCATTTTCCTAATGAAGAAGTTTAAATTATGTGTGGATTCTTTCATAATTGAACCTGTACAACTGCGTAAAATTTTTTGGATCTTCTTAATCTTTATGCATACTGAAGTTGTATTGAGGTGCATCATTTTTAATCATAAATGCATAAAAGTTGAATCTTGATAAGGTTTTGCTTTTAGGGAATAAGGAGACCGTGGAAGGGTGTCCTCATGTTTGGCCCTCCTGGAACTGGAAAGACGCTTCTGGCTAAAGCAGTTGCTACTGAGTGCGGGACAACATTTTTCAATGTTTCTTCGGCTACCTTGGCTTCAAAATGGCGTGGGGAGAGTGAGCGGATGGTTCGTTGCTTGTTTGATCTTGCACGTGCTTATGCTCCTAGTACAATTTTCATTGATGAGATAGATTCACTTTGCAATGCTCGTGGGTAAGGGTCCTGTCTTCTAAACATAGATTGTGCATATTTGCTTACTAGTAATTTCTCAGAGTCTTAACGTACTATTTAACTCTGCATCCGGTACACCCTAAGTTTTTGATGACATGTATATATTACATTAATGTCATTTAGTGTAGGTTTATTTAGCCTTTCTAATAGCCTGGCTGCATATGAATAGAAACTCTTTTAAGAAGCCATAGTAATGCCAATCAATGTTCCTTTCTCACCTCTTTTGTCCTTTTATCTTTGTATACGTGGGTGAATCACTCCCCATTTTGTACTTCGGTTATATACATATCTGTTCTGTATTACATGGAACCGAACACAACTGATATTTCCTGTGACTAACATGAGCTTTATGCTAAATTTTGTATTATTTATGGATGTTGAACCATAAGCATGGATACTTTTTTCTTTTTCCCCTGTTCAGGGCCTCTGGAGAGCACGAATCATCTAGGAGAGTTAAGTCTGAACTTCTAGTTCAGGTAGACGGTGTCAGCAATTCATCCACTAATGAAGATGGTACTCGTAAAATTGTTATGGTTTTAGCAGCTACGAATTTCCCCTGGGATATAGATGAGGCACTGAGGTTGTGTCCTTGGATTATCTGTCCATTCATTTGATTTGATTTATAGGCTCTGGATTCTAGGTCAATCTGACGTGTGTTAATCTGATGCAGGAGGCGTCTGGAAAAGAGAATATATATTCCTCTTCCAAATTTTGAGAGCCGTAAGGAGCTTATAAGGATTAATTTGAAATCTATTGAGGTGATCACAATAATTACAAATACGCGTGAACAATAATTTAATATTTTGGTTGTCTATTAATTTTGGGTGGTAGGATTGGACCTCAAATGCTTGTTAATTCAGTTATAAAGTTTCAAACATTATTATCTTCAAAATCAATTGAATGTTTTCCTGAGGTATAACGTAAATTGAAGAGATCGTGATCTGAATAAAATAGGTATCGGCTTTATGGTACGGTAAATATCTTAGAAAGGGATACTACTTTCCCAGAAGGTTTTATTGTAGGTAACTTATTCCTGTCTTTTGGTAATGACAATTAGGTTATATTTTGTACATCATAAATAATATGTTAAAGATATGTATGGCGTGAGCAATAGAGAATGTAAAGAAGATAATGCTCCAAACTTGCACGATAATTAGTTAGGTTACTTCTTTCCTGTATTGACTTCAAATTTGTGATATTTGTCTTGATGAAGGTGATGAAAATCTTAGGATAAATAGGTGTTTTGCTTCCAGATTGGATGGGTAATCGTATTAATAGGTTCTCTGTGCGCCCATGTGTCAGGTAGCTGCGGATGTGGATATTGACGAAGTTGCTCGTAGAACGGAGGGATACAGTGGAGATGATTTAACAAATGTTTGTAGGGATGCTTCTTTAAATGGCATGAGGCGTAAGATAGCAGGAAAGACACGTGATGAGATTAAGAACATGTCAAAGGATGAGATTTCAAAGGATCCAGTTGCCATGTGCGACTTTTTGGAAGCTTTGACAAAAGTTCAACCAAGTGTTTCTGCTGCAGACATAGAACGCCATGAGAAATGGTTTTCAGAGTTTGGATCAGCTTAGAATTCAAGATATGTTTGCCCGGGTGTATTTATCTGCCATTTTTTAGCTCTTTGTAACGTGTGGGTTGGCTGATTGCATCAGATGATATCAGATATCAGATAATCTGTGTATTGTTGCGTGCTTTTCTTGGTCGCTCGGACTATCATTTCTCCTAATTTGTCCATTCTTTAGCTGATCTCGCTTTGTTGAATGTCGTTTCGGTGTTGCTGTGTTTTCTTTTTTTGGGCCTTATTTTTTACTATAACTGGTGTATCTGTAAGCAAGGTGAACCTGAATTTTGTTAATTGGATCTATAGACAGTAAATTCAAAGTTCTTGTGTATTCACAGGATGCGTCTCTACGTCTTGTGCCTGATTTCTTGGACTCGTTCGTTTGGAAGTTACAGGGATATAGAGTTTGGGTCATTGCTGCTGATGACTTATGCTGGATTTGTAACAAAAGGAAGAAATGTATATGATTCTAGACACATTACCGGAGAGACAAATTTGTATATGATTTTAGACGCATATTGCCGGAGAGACAAATTTGTATATGATTTTAGACGCATATTGCTGGAGAGAGAAATTGTTTTAAACTCGTTACTGTTCTTGCAATTTCATTGAGATAAAGGATAGCAATTGCTTTACGGAAACAACAGAAATTATAAACGGGCATACGGTTAAATTATACCTTGCATACTCGTAATACCCTTTTTTTTAGTCAATTACTTGTAAGACTTGAATCAGTTGCTTATTCAAAACCTCACTCTGCGTCTACTGCAGTCTCATTTGCCGGTAAATCAAAATCTCATTGGCAAAATTCACTAAATTAACATACCAACACCAAGACCTTTTCTTGAAAAGGGAAAAATAAAAGAATAAAAATTTCCAAAAATCAATGCTAGGATGTGTAACTATTGGATTTCTAACTACCTGATTTACCCCAATAGGGGGTAATTACTCCAATTGAATCATAGAATCTTGAAGCGATTGACCACAAGATGGGGTAATTACTTTAGTTGACCCGTAGAATCTTGAAGTGAATTAGGTTGTTTACCCATTCGTGAGTTGATCAGGGTAATTACAAATCGGATATTTACATATCTTAACAGAGTGAATGTTAAAGAGCTATACTGGAGCTGGAAGGCCAATGTACTGTGGGGCGACTCGAACAGCTTCTCATGGTTTCTGGTGAGCATATTATGGTCCAAGTTGGGAATTGGGATGAGGACCAGAATCAGCTAGCCACCGTGTGGCTCACAAGCAACCTTGATTACTTTTTATCTTTTAATTTTTTGAAGGGGAATGACAAAGAAAGAAAGTTATAGGACAAGAGAATCCGACCACAATTCTAAGATGAGAAAATGAAACCAAACCATTAACAATATGTGATTCTCAGCTCTTTTAATAACCGTTCGTTCATCTGCTGAATTTGTATACATCACTTGTATAGCTCAAAAAATCTGAAAGAAATGATTGAGCCGCAGTCAGCAGCATTAAAGTATTGTCCTAATCAATAATACTAGAATTACAAATATCAAAACGTGCAATGATTTATCTGTCAGAAAATGCCCATAATCCTTGCTGATATTTCTAAAATTTTTAATGCCTAGAGCCTCAGCACATCATTGGTTGCCTTGGTAGCCCGGCAGGCGGCACTATAAATCATGAAACCAAGGTAGATGGACAGGCTTATCCATTTGATTCTACAGGTTGAATAAATCGACTCCATTTGTAATATTATCAATTATGAGAAACTGAAAGCTTGTATCCTTGCACAATTTGGCTTGAGGATGGCTGCACTTTGTCGTTTCATGATTGCCAGCAAATGGCTGAGGGCCTGCAATTCTTTTTATTTATTTAATTTTTTTAAATATCCAAGGATTGGTTTCTTGTTATTTGAACACTTTGTTATGTGGAATAATTTTTCTATACTCTTTGTGGCAAATATAATGCTGGATACCAAGAAGATTAATTTGATAGATGAGGAATGAAACCTATTATTGGTGGTTAAATAGTGAAGATACTAACAAAAATGCATTGGAGAATATTAGGTGTCTATGTTGATTAAGGTGCAACTCTCATTCCAATGGATGCTCTTTAAAAATATTATCTTGAAAAAAAACAAATTAAGGTGGTAATCCTGCACTGATGTGAAAAACAAAACAAAATAGATCAGATGTGCAAATTGATTGCGACCTGGTTGGTCCATCCCCAGGAACATGTGCAATTTAGCAATTGTAAGAAGCTGCCAATATCTGCTTTTATGTGTAAAATTCATATCTTTCATTAATAAAGTTCACAAAGAAACAAATGTAAAAGCTGGATAGATGCTTATCCAACCGCTAATGATGTCTGCTTAATCTAACACAGCTGTCAGTCCAAATGCTAAAGGAATAAACTCACTCATGAGAACATTTTCTACTTGACCGCGAACTCATATAAATACAAATATATAATATGTAGGTATAACAAGATTTTCATAGTTGCACAAATGTATTTATGCAATCATGTTCCTATTATAAGTTCCTTGAGCATTATGACAGAAAGGCAGGTGGGGGTAGCTATCCACTAGAAATTTAAAAATGATACATTTTTTCTTTTTAAAAATTAAAAAATTATAAACGCAATTCTTAAAAAATATATTGTAGGCTGTAAGATTTTTCAAGAATTGTAAAAGTATGTGTAAGCAGAATGCAACTCGACTTTTATGAGTAATAAATAAGTATTGTGTCCACCACATGCGCCACATGACATATCATGTGTTACATTAGAATTAATCACTTATCGTCAAATAATATACGGTGTGACTCATCATTAGTACATGACGATAAATTATTAATTCTAATATATCACGTCACAATACACACAATACACGTGGTACATTTAATACTTTTATTCCATTAGTAATGCAAGTAACTCTGTGAAAGCGAATGGCCATGCGAAACATGTAACCTATATAACGCATGCGAATT
>JAMWEH010001824.1:0-21046 GCA_024721245.1 Mitragyna speciosa
GTTGGCTCAAGAGACTTATCTACTCTCCACTCAACTTTTACCAAATCAATGTGGGACTAAGGGAGAGGGAACTTGGGAGTTGCTACTAAAGGGTGATTATCACTCCACTAACCAATGTTGTTAACCTCTCCACAAGTCTTTTTTCTTTTTGTCAGAATTTTTATGGGAAAGGAGATAAACCTAAATCCTCAAACCAACCGAAAAGGCAATTGTTGACTTTCGAGTTGGCTCAAGGGACTTATCTACTTTCCACTCGACTCTTACCGAATCGATGTGAGACTAAGGGAAAGGAAACTTGGGAGATGTTACTAAAGGGTGACTACCACTCCACTCACCAATGTTATTAACCTCTACACTAGTCTTTTTTATTTTTGTTAGAATTTTCATGGGGAAGGGGATAAACCTAAATCCTCAAATCAACTCAAAAGACAATTGCTGACTTTCGAGTTAGCCCAAGGAACTGATCTACTCTCCACTTAACTCTTACCAAATTGATGTGGGACTAAGGGAAAGGGAACTTGGGAGTTGCTACTAAAGGGTGTCTACCACTCCACATACCAATGTTGTTAACCTCTCCACGAGTCTTTTTTCTTTTTGTCAGAATTTTCATGGGAAAGGAGATAGACCTAAATCTTCAAACCAACCCAAAAGGCAATTGCTGATTTTCTAGTTGGCCCAAGGGACTTATCTACTCTTCACTCGACTCTTATCAAATCGATGTGGAACTAAGGGAAAGGGAACTTGAGAGCTGCTATTAAAGGGTGACTACCACTCCACTTACCAATGTTGTTAACCTCTTCACAAGTCTTTTTTCTTTTTGTTAGAATTTTCATGGGGAAGCGGATAAACCTAAATCCTTAAACTAACCCAAAAGGCAATTGCTGACTTTTCAGTTGGTCCAAGGAACTTATCTATTCCCCACTCGACTCTTGGGAGCTGTTACTAAAAGGTGATTATCACTCTACTCACCAATATTGTTAACTACTCCACAAGTTTTTTTTTCTTTTTGTTAAAATTTTCATAGGAAAGGGGATAAACCTAAATCCTCTAACCAACTCAAAAGGTAATTGCTGACTTTCAAATTGGCCAAAAGGATTTATTACCTATTGCATCATTGATAGTTGAGAACACTATTTATCATACATGTGAACACGTTTAAGAAGGTATTTGAACTAGGAGAGAACTCGTTAAGAAGGTGTTGCATCTCAACTGAAAAAACATGAAGATTGATTGAAGAGTCTTCACTCTTCAACATTGCTTTTAGTTTTCAAATTTGCACCAGTGGCCAATATAATTATGAGAAACAATAGTCAAAGGGATAAAGGCCCATGTGATTCTACTTTATGTTATCTCAGTTCACGTTCATCTAACTTTACCAATTGAATTGAAGTCGACAAGATTTGAAATCAGTGTTATAGGTTAATGCCCGTTGTGTCAAACTGAAAGAAAACATGGCCAATCATGCACCTACAATTTTTTCTAAACTATTATCACCTTTATATCTACACAATTTCAGGATAAAAAGTTTGGTTACTATATTTACCTAAAAAGGTTTATAATGTTTTTATGCTTGAGAAACTATCTGTATTAGACTGAGTGGTGCATTATATCTTCTTGTATAGCCAAAAAAATGAAAAGAAATACTCATTGATTATATTACCCTATAACAAATTTACTAGTAAATGAGTTAGCATTTCATATATAGCCGTCCATAAACTGTTCTTAGATTAAAAAAAAAATTCAGAACTTAAGTAAGAGGGCCCATTGAATTTGTCAGTCCCATCAAAAGTAGTACTTAATTTGTAGCATTCGATGAATCAAACTCTACTTTCCGCGCAAGAACTTGAGTTCAAGAAGACAAGTATCTCATAAGCAACAAAGAACTTTTTGAATCCAAACATAAAAACAGTATCAATAGGTTCAGATTTCTGGTTCTCTGGCTGTGTATCTTGTAGATAGAGTACGGGATGCTCAATAGCTCAGCCACCAAAAAAACCTGATTCATCTATCACTTCCTCAGGCTCACTTTCTCCTCCACATATTAATGAAGTACGTCAAAAAGACTTCAAACTCATAATGAAGCAAAGTATATACTCCAAAATCCAAACGACACAAAGCTGGTTGTGATGGTACAAATGAAAGGCTCATTGTCCATATATCAGACTTATCCATAAACTAGAAAACAAAATATAACATCATAGTAGTGAATCAAACAAACAGCTTACAAACAAGATATGAATAGTAACGTAGGCATTGTAGATGGTAGAGTGTAGTACTCTCGTCCTTGAGAATAATAATAATAATATCAAGATCGAGAAAATATTTAAAAAATATCAATTCATAATCATGAACTTAGCAGTTGGACGAGTTTCAATAAAGTCTTATATGCGTGTTTTAATGTGAGATTAGTTGACTAACACCACAGAATTTCCACGAATCCATTTGTGTTTGAATTATGCAACAGACTGTACACTAACATGTCTTCAATGGATTGGAACTCGCCTGGATTCCATATCCATTTACGTGTGATTTTTACATTATAATCTTTATATTGGTACGTTGTGGTTTAACTCAAAATCACTCATTATCTCGATTCACCTTATAAACACGTTAACAAGTTCCTGAACAACATCATTCTTTCATCTCACAAGACTGATTTTAAGTCACTCACTATCTCAATTTACTTTATAAAACATGTTAATTAAGTGCTATAGCAATATTTTTTTTAAGTCCACCCTTTCGTCTCATAACCTTGATAGCACGAGGACAAGTAAATTCACGACAAGATCAACATGTATTATACACTTGTGCATAAGCCGCGTATATGCACGTGCCAAGTCTCAATTTCCAACACAATTTCACACGGCCCCCTCAACTTTATCCATACTACAAGTAAAACGTATGAGAATATTGTCAGCTCTCTGAGGATCCCATTTGACTTTTTGCATACAACAAGAGCTCACAGACACATATTCTTACTCAGCCTCTGCCATTGTTGAAACCAACAGGAATATTAAAAAAAAAAACAAAAAAAATTGACTGACTTGACGAAACAAAAACAACACTACAAAATCACAATTTCTTTTTCAAACTTAGACTATTATTTTATTACTACAACATTACAAAGTTCAACCAAGTAGGTGTTAGATTGTAGTAATAGAAAGAACCAAAACTTCACATCAAAAGAAAGAAATTCAAATTGAAGACAAGAAAGTTGGAAAGACATGTTATTTGTCCAAAGTGATTCAAAACATTTAACCTTGCTCTTCTGGGAACTTTGATTTGGACCATCAATGATTCCCAATATGATGATGTTTCTCCGTCTCGACCACGCTTTCTTGTTCCCATGCAATGTTTATTAGTGCATGCCCCGAAATGTAGACCTTAGCAACCACCACATTACACTAAGTGAGACATATCGCACGATATTTCACATCCCACTTTGCACGTAATCTATTTCTTTATGTGCCCTCTCTTGCCATGCTAACAAAAATCAATGTAACATGCTTAAGCCTTAGTGAGGCCCCGTAACTTTGACAATTGACTCATGAAAATAAATAAATAAATTATTAGTGATGAAAAGTCTTGTTAATATGTACTAGTACTACTTTTGCTTCATATCAAAACCGTTGAGAAGCCGACATGTGTCTCCTTTTGAGTTGGGGAGAGACGATGGAGATTAGGCCACCTAGTGGAGGTCTCATCTTTGACCTATAAGTCATCTCATCGTACGGCCTTCGATAGAACTTCAAATAGGGGACAAAGGACTCGCGACACTTGTCGGCCCTGCTGACATGACAATCCTTCCTGAAGAATAAGGCAGGTGATTGGAGGAATGAGGGTTTTGGGGTCCTTGGATGGTTAATACTTGAGAGATCAAATTTTTGTGTTTTTTGTGGCAGTGGTGTTGATGGGAAGAACCCCTTTTTGACGGTTCCAAAGCTGCTAGGTGGCGTTCTGGCGGCCGGTGATGCAAATGAGAAGGATCGAGCATTCAACGGTGAGATGAGGGCTGGGCCCAGTGGGGCTGTGGGACCAACTTTTGATGCTGATGTGTCAGTCAATGTGAGGTACCACGGTTTGAGTGAGTCAAAATGATGGGAGACAGTGAATGAAAATCTTGATGAAGAGCATGCGCCAACCTTAGCCGTTGATGGTACTGACGAAGGATCAAATCGGAGGGACGAAGCTCGTGGATATGATTTGAAGTTGTTGAACTCCAATGACTCCTCGAAGTCCAGAGATGACACTACCATGGTTAATGGTGATAGCTCAAGAAATGGTTTTACCCCCTACAAACAGAAAACATCAGCTTCCATGAGAACTTATTTGCTCCCAAAAAAAAAAAAAAAAGGTTTTGAATGCCAAATTTACCTATGGTTCTTTAGTAATCTATACATTCAATGTACATTAGCATTTTATTTGTACCATTTTGGAGGTACAAGTTGCACCTTTTCTATGAGCATTTTCTAAATGAAGGGCTCATAATAAAAAGTGTGGTATCAATAGTTCCACTCTAATTTAAATTGAGATAAAGATATACATTTGAAAAAGAAGTTATGAACAAAAGGGAAAAAGAAGGAAGCTTCCATGGTACATTATTTGAATTAAAGAAAGTGACTTCTATGGTTGATGAATTCTGATTTGTACCTCCTTTTTTTTTTATCATTTTTCAACTGTTTGGTAACAAAACTTGAGGAAAAAGAAGAACGTTTCCAACGAATTTTGGCACTGAAGCATGTCAATCACCTAATAATCCAAGAACTTGACATGTCTTTGTCCATTTTAGCTGTATATATAATGACTTCACCTGACTAGTTGAACATTCACATTCTTTAAAACAAACAAAGGAAAATTCCTAACCATTCCCACTTTAATGCTTTATCAACTTTGCTACAAGATCTAGGGGAGATATCATAATCTTTGTACCTTCCAAAGATACGAGAAAAGAGAAGGAGGATCAATGACAAAAGCCCTGTGAAGGCGGCCTGGATAATACTCCGCTATGATCTTCAGTGTTGCCAGTAATATGTTCATAAAAGCTGATGCTGACCTGAAAAAGCCTGAAACAGCCCTCCATTAATTAATTATCATCTTAATCCTCAGGCCCTATAAAAATCATTATCAGGCAATGAAAGTCTAAAAAAGCTAAAAAAAAATTCAAACCACTGTTTGAGTTATTCTATATTGTTCTGGATTCTGTAAATTCTGACACAGTGAAAAAATGGAATTCTGGGCACTTTTCAATTACATAATTGAGGAAAAAAGAGAATGACACCATCTACCCCTAAGCCACAGGCTTTGACCGTGACACTACAAGGGCACTCCGGGCACATTCTGAATAAAGTTTCAAACAATTGCTTTCTTCTCTGACATTTTTGTAGCCAATTACTAGAGTATGAAGTATGAACCCTAGTAGGCACAGTCACCATCAACTTTGTTTGATTAGAAAATTAATTACTCATTAATTAAGTGATTAGGCGTGACATTGGAAATTAAAGAAAGGTCTGAATGGCTATAAATTTCAGGATAGGCGTGTTTGAGGTAATATCTCAGACTGATTAAAGTCTTGGGACCGTCTAGAATGGAATGTACATTAATTGCCTTTTGCCGCTGCCTCAAGCAGAGAAAACTGTACCCTGATTCGTTGTGTAAGAAAGAAAAAGTTTGAGAATATTACAATGCAAAGTGTACTACAGAACTAGTGTGTATGTTGTGTGTGTAACTGTGATTTTGTCAAATGTAATTCTTGAAATTTTCAAAAATCTTTCTTGAGACAACACAAGGCTAGAGTAACTAATCTGGTAGTAAATTGTAGCTTTCAGAATATCTAACAAATTTTCAAAGTAATTAATATAAAACAAACAATAGTGAGTGATGTTCAAAGAAACTTACTAGCATCAAACAAAATGACGAATTGTTCAACATTTTTTGCCATAGTTTGAATAGCCACCTCTAGTGTGAACACCAACAAGCGAGTATACCTACAAATTTTTGACAAATAAGAATTGCTATCAACCATAATAAGAAGCCCACATCATTGAACAGAAAAAAAAGGACAAGAAAAAGGGACATAAGCATACTCATGCAAACTTAAAAAGTAGATTTATATATTTTTGCTATAATTATATATCTTTTGTTGATCTAAAATGTACGTAGTACTTACAGCTTCTGAGAATGAAGTTTCTGGTAATCTTGCTTTATTCGAAAAACCTGTATGGAGGGAAGAAAAAAAAAAGTTAAACAAAAAAGAGCTATAATTGTCTGAGGAAGCACAATCCTACAACATAACTAAAAGAAGGAAAAAAGTTTTAGTAATAATACCATGACAGGTCGTGATTCATCGTCATGGCCAGCAACATAAGCTAAGCCTTCAGCAAGCTCGGCAGAGAATTCATCAGCTATCAAATGGTCTGCATCATTATTCGAAATATACCACCATGAAAAACAGTGATCTTGATCTTTTTCTTTTTCAATTTTTTGGTTTCTTTTTGGAATAATTCGTGACTTTATTCATGATCGCCAGTTTTTAAGTACTTTATAACGGGTTTGGCTTGGCTGACCAGTTCAAAAACCAAAATAAAAACGAAAAAGTAAGATTCTCAAGTGGAAGAATACAAAAGGAGCTAAAGAAAGACGACAAAGATTAGAAAAAGTTGTGCTTACAAATGTGAGATGAATTCTATGGGATTTGGTTCTTTGTGGAACAAGATTTTAAATTTGATTTGAGGTTTTCAAGAAAGACAGTCATAAAGACAAGTTTTAAACTTAGATAAACTGTTAAATTACCAGTTCCTAAACTCTCTCTCCATGCAAGACAGTTCCTTAGCTGCTTCACTGATTTCTTCACACTATCGCCTTTCGCTTTCAAAAACCGTTCCACACATGCATTATTGCAGAACTTCTCCTGCCAAAAATTCGATGAATTTTAATCAACTTGTTCACATTACACTGACAAAAAAATATTTTGGTACAAATATTTTTAGTTCGAAAAATACAAATTACCCAAAAAGAAGTCACTATTCACTAACAGTTTTTGAGTACAAATACTAGTAAGGTCATTAAATCGTATGGGCAGCCCAGTAACAGAATGTTATCCATCATGCACCATGTTGAACAGATTTCAAATCAAACTAGCATGGACAGACAGAAAGCAAACAATTTACTACTGATAGTACTGCAATGACGTCGCGATATCTAACTATGAATAAAAAATCTGTAGTTTTTTACCAAGAAAGTGACTAAATATCTTACAGGCTATGTAGCAAAAACTCAGTATTTGTTTGGTAAAGATGTTATTGCAGCAATTTTCAAAACATAAAAACAGCATTTGAACTGTTCATTAGTTGTCACACTTTCACACACAACACACAGTAACAACCATAATGTGATAAAAACGAACATAATTAATGAACAAACCTGTTTAACAGTTAGAGGACCTTGTTTCTTGAGAAGTTCAAGTACAGTTTGAACTCTTTCTTTATCCTTCTGATTCTGATCTTTCTTTCCCATACTCAGAAACCGAAAAACACCCCAGCAAGAAACAGAACTATTATGCAAATTCAGTAGCACAAGATTAAACAAAAAAAAAAATCTTTCAAGAACACAAAGATTCCAGACTTCTCCTTCACGCAACCATTTCAAACTACACAGACAGATTCTTTTCTTTTTCCACTTTAGCTTTCTAGAGAGGGATTGATTGTGTGTGAGTGTGTCTGTGAGAGAGAGAGAGAGAGAGTGAGAACTTTAAAGAAAAATATGCAAACGCAAGAGTGAAGAAGTAAGGAGTGAGAGCTGGTATTTATAGCAATGACGGAAGCCGTTAAGTGGAGAAGTCACAAGTCAACAGTTGTTGAGTGGATATGATGACGGCAAGAAAGTGGTTCCTAACGGAAAACGTTGGGCCAGTCCCACTAGGCCACTATTTGCTTTTCTCATTTGAACTGTGTCCTTTAGTTTGGTTTGGTGCACATTCCTTTTTGGTTACAAATGCATCTTTTATTTAATTTTGGTAATTTATGGACAGACAGATGGTATAAGAATATGGGATTTTGGCTATTCATTTATGGGTGTTACATTAATTGAAGTATAGGTACTTCTTTGAGAAAGTTAAGGATACTACATTAATGAATCTAAACTCAATTCCCTTTGCCGTTGACTATTTGTGGTAAAAAATTTTGGATAGGTTAAGTTCAATCAAATTGAGTTAGGCTATTGATTTTTGGATGTTACATTAATTGAAGCATAGGTACATTTTGGAAATTTATGGATGCTACATTTATGAATTTAAATCATTCACTGTGCCCTTAACTATTTGTGGGAAAATCCTGGATAGCTTAAGTTCAATCAAATTGAGTCAGAGTTAAATTTAAATTTTGGGTTAATTGTTTTTTTATGATGAAATGGTAACATATATAGTTTATATTTTATTTTTGTGGTATAAGAAAACTATGCTCATGTACTTGATTAGAAGTTTAAAACTACACTTGATTCTCAATACACTTTGTACTGTTATACTTATAGTTATACCATCTGATAAACCAACACATGTTCCACTCTTACGAAACACAGTTAGTTGGGAACATGCATGTTACTCTTTTAGGTAGTATAATATGAGCATAATATTAAAAGGTAGAATAAAAGATCCAAACTCATCTAAAACCCCTTCAAGAAGCGGGATAATTTGTGAGTGCGTTGATTTTTTACCAATTATAGGCTACCAAAAGAACTCACACTCTTAAATCTTTATCATACATTTGCATACTACATGTCGTGTCTTATGCAAATGATCGTAGAATATCTCGTAATGATGCAAATCCAAATTGTTCCCAAATGCCAACAAACTAAACTCCATTGCCACAGGGAAATTCGTATTCCTTTAGGTTCAGACTTCAGACATATTTTCAGTACCAAAAACATTTGCCTAAATTTTTGGGGAAGATGATTGCATATATAAGACTAGGCTTTTTATGACAAGACAATGTTATCACAAGCTAGAAGATTTCAATGCTTTAGTCTATGTAAGCAAGACCAGGTCAAACATCAACCAGTAACGTTTTTCATGGCCAAAGTACGATAATTTGTACCTCAATATGAGGTTATATTGAGCATTTTAAGTACTGGTTTTCCACCCTAATATAAGATAGCATTGAGAATTTGGCTATTGATAATACATTCCTTTCTAAATTATTATACAACTCCTTCACGTTAATCAAATAAAAAAGATGGCAATTTGGGATTCTAATCGTATTCCTTTCTAAAAAAAGCACTTGTACCATTTTATCATGGGATTGTTTGAAAAGGGTTCAAGCCAAAAAAAGATGATGAACCCGTGAACGGATATTTTGGGATTACTAAGCCAGCAATGTTATGTTCACTGGTCAGGATGTCATCAGGTACCTCAACCCTGGCCGTAAGGATTATGCTGGCTTTACATGGAGTTGGTCTGAATTGTGATGCATCCAATACTTGTTCTCTGGAAGAGGAATTTTATTTTTACTAAAGGGGAACTCTTTGGCAAAACTGTTCTGGTCTGCAGGAATCATGAGAAGAAAGTAATGATGTCAAGTTCGACTATAGAAGCCAGAAGGTACATGTTGTCATCGATGGTACTGTTTTTCTGGACATGCAATAGTAGTGACTTGTGAACAATTGTGAATGCCAATGAAGACGTCCTTTGTACTATTGTTTTTGTGGGGAAATGGGAGGAAATTGACTTAAAGTTTTACCTCAGAAGTCATATGTAGGAAGAAGAGAATTTAGTTTTAAAACGTTGTACCGAGATTTAAAAAAAAAATGAATTTAAAATACACAAGTTACAAGAATTTGAAGTACGATAGTAAATAAAGTCTATGCAATAATTTTTTTTTTTTACTGCAATTGTGTTGCAAACATCGGCCGGCTATAGCGAAGATTATCCTCAATAAAGAGGATTGATAGGGAAAGAACCCTTTCTAAGATTTTAAAGATTTCAATATATTGTCACAGAAATGAAATTTTTTACCACTACTAGTGTATCTTTACAAAAAAAAAAAAAAAATTAATTGCTCCCATAACGTCTTACAAGTCCTTGTACCAAACTTCTAGTTTAATTCGGATTATATTTCCATTAATTGTTGTAACTTAATATATTGGGTTAATATTAGCTGTAAATTTAATAATCAAATTACCATGCCCCTGCATGAACATTTTCTTAGTAATTAGTACTATGACTTGCATGGCTTTGTTTCACATTAATTTGGAGCTCACATGTTCTGTTGACTGTTGGATAGTTAGTAATTAGTCAAAATATATGTTAAATATAAATAACCTTAAATAATTAACTATGCATCTCATAGTCCAACTTCGTACTTGCTACGGCGAAGACCATTTTAATTTTTACATTTGCCAATTGTCAACTGTGGTCTCTCCAACATTCTCCACGTGCCAAGACACTTAATTTTTGTCACCTATATACCATAATTGTTTTTATTATACAAACAAAAAATTAAAAAGAAACCATAATCATGTTTAGTAGCAGTGATTAGTGAAGTGTTTTTTTTTTTTTTTTTTTTGAAGAATAGTGAAGTGTTACTCGAGTAAAGAGCTTCTCGTCGTCTCGAAGTAATTAGCCGCTTGCTAAACTTTGAAATGCTAAAGTCAAATACTATATGAATACATAATACATATTTTATGCAAACTAGGTTGCTGTCTTTACTTAGTACATAATCTCTGAATTAATTTACGTGTTAACACGCGCCTAGACCAAAAAATAACGAAAAATACGATAAATAAATTGGAAAGTTAATTGACTAATTAATGTTATAGCTCGTTAAATACGAGTAATTTCATACAGCTTTGGTGCATGTGAAAGAATTTTTTTGATAATTCTTTAATTTCTTGGAAATCTACTTGCATTTGAACATTTTATCAGCTTATTCATTTACATGTTTATCATTTGGGGCTTTGATTAAGCAGAAATTCTTATAAAAAAATTAACTATAATGAAAACTTGCATCATAAAAAAGGCTAAAGAATGAAAGATTATTTAATCCATTTGCATTGTACATTTCTACCATGGCCAAGTTGTGCATGGGAGATGAGTTGTGTGCTCCACGCGCTAATTATGCGATTTGAGTTAAAATTATGCATGCAAAAGTAAGTACTCCTAGACCAGAGAAAAGAAAGTGGTTGTGGTGGTTTGAGAGCAAGTGAACTAGAAAATAGCTAAACTATTGTTTAATAGACAAACTTTGGGCTTCCCAAAGACAAAAATATGTAAACTAACTTTGCCTTCATAATTAAAATAGTGATATTGAACTAGTTCTCATTAGCAAAGACTTCTTCCCTTTGTCCTCGTTCAAATATGTGCTAGATTCTCTCTATACCCTTTTTTATTTTTCTACTTAAAAAACTCTCTGAAGTCATAATCTTAACTCACTCTCTAAATTCTTTTGTTTGTAGGACAGTATTGCATTATATATTTGCCAACCATGTGTAAGGTTGGCTAGTTTGGTAACTAATGATGACTTTAGTGTTATGATTTGTTGATTCATACTATTACATATCTCTCTCACATGTCCAAAGGTGTGCTAAAGTTAGATACATTATTCTCACTTCACCTACCCTTAATTTTATAGAAATGATTCAAAATTTAAACATCACCTCTCTTTAGTCTTCACTCCCCACAATCCCACATAGCACAACTTGTATGCATCTCACTAGAAATATCAATTTTAATCATTATGTGTTTTGAATTCAAAGCAGGATTGGTACTATATTGTTCATCTTGGTGCCTTTGTGGGCTTATAAAGGATGCACTAGCTCAAGAACCCCCCAAGAAAGCTAATTAAAGAGGATACTTATTTATGCTGTAAAGGGGCATGGTAACTTCCAAAAATTATGTCGTCAAACAAGAAAAAAAAGCCAGATTAGTGAGATAGGACCTCTTGTTTGTTTTCGCAGATTGTGACAGAACTGACGTGGGATTTTTGTCCTTATGATGCTAGGCAAACCACATTTTCTCAGATTATAATAAAACCAGGGCAATGATTTTACAAATACGACATGATTGTCAGCCGTGTTGTTTCAATCTAAGTCCACCCAATTTAAAAAATTTCAGTCTTTGGCAACATTTGGCGGTAGAATTGGTCCACCATATGGAAGAAAAAGGGGCATGAAATGAAGTGGTTTGTTAACGTTGTGTAAAGTGAACTGAGGTCCTTCAAAAAAAAAAAAAAAAAAAAAGTGAACTGAGGTGTATAATGGCCATTGGCGACTGGCGAATTATTTTGGATCATACTTTAGTGACACAACTAGCCACTTTTTTTTATTTTGGGCCGTTGAAAACTTACAATATAAGCCTCCTTTGGAGAAGATCACAAGGAGAGTAAAAACTCCTCAATTTAATTCGTTTTAAATAACATAGGACACTAAGCTTGATTGTATTCAGATTCAGGGGGTGTTTGGTTTAGGGGAATCAAGGAGGGGAATGGGTATCACAAGTAATGATACCCATTGTTGATGTTTGTTAAACAACTATCACTATCATTCAATGGGAATGATAGTGATTAATTGGGGTGTTAATGATTCCCCCCAAAATACTAGTCTATCAAACCCATTAACCCTTATTATTAAGGGCAAAAACACACCCATTAAAAAATATATATCTTTTGAGTTACCCACTCTCAATACTCTCTCTCTCTCTCTCTCTCTCTCTCTCTCTCTCTCTCTCTCTCTCTCTCTCTCTCGTCTTTTGATTTTGAATATTTTTTATTAGTACTTTATAAATTTTTTACAAAAATTCTTTTTAATAATTTTTTTTACATTCAATAATTTTATAAAAAATTGTATTGAAAATCAAAGATATATAATACTCTCTGTTAATATAATAAAAATGACTTTTTTTTAAGATTATCATTTCCATAAAACTCAAATTAGAGCATGACTATATTTAAAATTGAAGAAATCTTTTTAAATTTTTTTCAAATATACAAAATAAGAAATCTAAAAAATATGTATATCATAAATAAAAATTTTAAAATTTACTTGAAAGTCATTTCAGTATACCAAACAAATATTCTTATAATGATACCCCTTCAATATACCAAACAAATATTCTTATAATGATACCCATTCCATTATTAAACCAAACATGTTGGGGGGAATCATCAAAACCCATACTCATAGTAGGGTTAATGATACCCATAGTGATAGTGATTGAGGAATTTGAACCAAACGCCTCCTCAATTAATTGAGGTTAATTGAACAATCCTATAAATGAACTTTCTAAACCGTTTGTGATGCAATTGTTTCGAAACAAAGTTGTTGATTTTACAAACGTGAGTCAACTACAACTTATAGTGCCTTAATTCACGTGGTATAGTACCCATGCTCATAAAAAATGATTGCATAATGGCCCCATTTCGTGCAATACATAAAAAGTTTTGCTGCAAACCTCATCATGGTCAAATTTTGTTGTCCTTCAAAACAATAAATTTCTGTTGGCTTCCTTCTTTGAGGACTTTGTTCCTGCTATGTTGTTCCAAACTTTTATATGCACTGGGCTTAACTTTTAACGTTGGAGAGCAGTCCACGTCAGTTTTGAAACGAAAAGCATGATGGATTTTAGGCCTCCACGATGATGATAATGCACGATTGTACAGAACTTTATTAGTGGCAATCGAGTAAGAATTAAACTCAATGCCTCCTCCATTTGCTCCTGTCGCATAAAAGTCTGCTGCATGCATGGCCCTCAGAAGTGAGAACCTACGCTACTTAACTAATTTAAGCTGTAGACATGTCCAGAGATATCACAAAGAAAAGAATCAGCACTAAGGTATCCATATTGGGAAGTATATTTAGTTGACGGCCACAATGCTCTGTCCAATATGTGAATTAGCCCTTCTCAAGAACAGAACCAAATTTGGTAAGCAAGAAGGGTAAAGATAAGAACTTTAGATTCTTTGTTAAATTTTTTTTCATCCTTTTTTCTACCTAGAAGGGTAAAGATAAGAACTTTAGATTCTTTGTTCAATTTTTTTTCATCACTTATCTGTATCTAATGTAAAATTATGTCTTATCAATATAAGACAATACAAGGCTACGTCGTAAGCAAGAGTTTACATTTCTTTAAATTCTGCAACTCCCTTACGCTGCGTTTGGAAAGTCAGAAATGATAGGAAAAATACTTATTTGTTTCTTATGTTTGGGAGAGAACCCATGGAAAGGAAAGCAAAAGATTTGGATGGATTGCATTTTCCTTCCAAAGCCAAAAAATTTTCCTGCCAAAATTGGGCGGAAATTAAAGGAAAATGAGAAAGCTTTAAGTAAACTTCTAAAATATGACATTTTAACCCTTAAAATGTTTGTAAGACAAAATAAATTCCCAATACTTCCTAACTTTTCTCATCTTTTCATTTCTCATCCCAAACATAATCAATAGAAATTTTTATCTTTTCTCATCATTTCTTTTCTCTTCTCACCTAACCTTTCTTTTCTTTTCTTTGATATTCCTAAACTCCCAAACTAGCTGTTAGGGAAAGAACGAAAGATGGACCTGAAGATTTACTTTGCAAAACCTATATTCATATAGTTTTATGGTGCATTGTATAATATTTAGGGGATAAATTTTGAATTCTAAGAAACTTTTTTGAAGACTTTCAACATTCAAACAGTCCCTCAAAAAAAACAAAAAGCATTCAAACAGAAAAATAAAACTAATCTTCTGAACTTTGGGATCCTGGGGGCCTTCCCTGTACCTCACTGGGTCTGCCCATTAAAGGGATGGACTTTTGCTGTGTTCGTTTGGTCTTGTAGGATGCCCTTTGATCAATGGATTAACTGAAAGTGAGATGGGCCTAACTCTAGGCCTCCAACAACATCTACAACTATGATGAAGAGCCCACAGGGTTAAGTCCATAGTGAAAATTTAAATGGGTCTTTTTTGGGTGAAGTACAATTGGGCTCGATTTTAGCCATTTGGATTGGACGCAAGCTAGAACAACTTTGAAACCCATGAAAGTCTATGTGACCTATAAATTAAGAACAAAAATATTACAAATTGCAACAATTAAAAAGAAGGGTTAATAACACTTTGCCCCCCTGAACTTAGGGGGTAGTCACACTTTACCCCCCTAAACTTCAAATATATACACTTTACCCCCCAAAGACTAGTCAAAGTTAGGAATTCAAAAAAAAAGTGAGTGTTATGACATTATTGCCCTTTTACTAATGAATATATTTATAACTTAATATCATTTCTTTTCATTTTTAAAAGATTTATATCTTCTCTATTGTATTAATTATATAAAAATATCAAACTAAAAATTTAAAGAAAGTTAATATTTAGTTTATATCTTTGAAATTTTCCTCTTAGATTAATATGTACTTCTATATATGTTTTGTTTAATTTATTATCCTTTAAGTCAAACAAAACCGATAAATAACACGACACTAAAATAAATTTAATTGTCAAATTTTGTATAAAAATGGTAATACTAAACTCATTTATTTGAACTAAATTTTTATCATTTTAAATTATTTAAAATTTTGGACTAATATCATAGTCATTTTTATATTTATCAAATTAGTTCAATATGAAATTTTTAATCAAAGAATTTCTAATCATTTATTGTTTTGGACAAAATATTATATTTTTTTGTTTGACTTATTTATTATTGTTTACCCTAGTACTGTATAATGGGCTAACTCTTCTTTTTTCCCAAAATATTCTTTAATTAAGAATTTCATATTGGAATAATTTGATAAATATAAAAAATGACAATGATATTAGTCTAAAAGTTTAATTAATTAAAATGATAAAAATTTAGTTCAAATAAATGAGTTTGGTATTACCATTTTTATACAAAATTTAACAATTAAATGTATTTTAGTGTCGTGTTATTTATCAGTTTTGTTTGACTTAAAGTATAATAAATTAAACAAAACATATATAGAAGTACATATTAATCTAAGAGGAAAATTTCAAAGATATAAACTAAATATTAACTTTCTTTAAATTTTTAGTTTGATATTTTTATATAATTAATACAATAGAGAAGATATAAATCTTTTAAAAATGAAAAGAAATGATATTAAGTTATAAATATATTCATTAGTAAAAGGGCAATAATGTCACAACACTCACTTTTTTTTTGAATTCCTAACTTTGACTAGTCTTGGGGGGCAAAGTGTATATATTTGAAGTTCAGGGGGGTAAAGTGTGACTACCCCCTAAATTTAGGGGGGCAAAATGTTATTAACCCTAAAAAGAATACCAAAAAATGTAATGTAACTTTTAGAGATGTTTCAAAAACAATTTTATTTTCATTGGACAAAAAATATTTGCCTTCATTTTTCTATTTTAGTTCATTTTTCCGCTTTTGGGAGAAAGAAAGGGATAGAAAATAAGAAAAAGAATAAGGAAAAGAGGGTGTGGTGTCAATAGAAAAGATCAAAAAGATATGCTAAAGAGAAATAAGTCCTTGCTGGGGACCCATGAAACCATACCTACCTCATCATTAGCCATTGAGAATTGGTGACACGGAAATAGATGAATCACGAATCCGGATTTCAACTATTGGCTCATAAAGCATCCTTCTTTCTAACAAAATTTTCAATGAATAATCAACTTTCTGCCCTACAAATTGAAGATGCAATTTTCAAGGCAGATTATGTATTATTGTGGAGGCTTAAATTTGGATCTTTAAATGTCTTCTTTGTGAACTGCAATTAATAGCAAATCCTTCTACTCCAAAAAACAAAGATCCACAAGTTATAATTATGTGTTGAATATTGAGATAAGATATGATGCACCTTGAAAAGAATATTACAAAAAAATTAATAGTCAAAATGCTCTAAATAGACACAGTAACAAGAGAAGCCTTACTAGTACAGGTGTACGAATAGGTGTTGAATGCTTGAAATATACTCTCGAGAGAGGAATGTTTTCTTAGAACACACGAGGGAGCCCAAAAACAAGGAAAACAACCCCACCGCACAAACAAGGGGCATCCCAAAACTTAAACAATAGCAAAAGTAGTACTACCACACATCAAAGCTTGAGGTAGAAGGGATGTCATTATAAAGAAGAAGGGATGCAATATAAGGGCTGGATTTTGGAAGTGTAAGAGGGATAGATGATTTGTTGAGTGTGGCTTCTTCTACTAGAAGAAAAAAAGGTGTGAGAGAGACATTGCACCAAGAAAAAAATGTGATATGCATGATTGGTCTACAAGGGAATGTTGATGTTCTAAAGAAAAATTGACCTAAACTTCACCCTTGTCTAAGCAAACTAGCAATTTCTCTCTCTTACCAAGCCTCTTATTTTCCCCTCTTCCACCTACCATGAGCCACACCACCCTCTCTTCTCCAAATGGGGTGGCTTCAATCCTTCTTCTCTCCATTGAAGAAATTGTGGTTTCGTCTCAACTCAGCTCATAAAAAGAGTATGTTATCTACTCCTAATCACTTCATTTACTCATTTTCATAAGAATTCATCATCTCACATTCTTATTTCTACTCTACTTCACAAGAAATATTATTGTGCACAAATGTTCCATGCATTTCCTTCCTAGTCTTCTCATCCATGCATGCCTCAATGGAAACAACTACAGTTTCTCTAATTTGTTTTTGTGATTATTAGTGTATATCAGCCAGTTTTTCATCTTCAAATATGCATTCATAGCAGTCTCCCATGCAATATTATTTTCTTGAAACTATCTTTGTCTCATATACAAACTAGGCCTTTAGACATAGGGCCATTGTTTTTGACATTGTAGTTAAGTTACTCATTTGCATTTCATTTTCAAATTGATATCACAGGTAGAGGGATATACATCTTGTATGAAGATGTGAAATCATGCCCTTATGAAGATGTGCATGTAATGTGGTCCATACTAGTGGAGTCTCATCCGCCTGCTTTGCCTCCACCAAAATGCAGCAGCGACACATGACTGAGAATTGGAGATTTTAGTCTCATGTAAATATGTTAATTGAATGTTTTCTGTCTTCATGGGTTTTTTTTTGGTGCTTTTTTTTTTTTTTTAATCTTTCTTCTCTTCCCATTTTGACTTCCTGCATCTACAGAATGAGTTCCTCATAGAATGTCCCCTCTAAATTATGAAAGTATTTACTTTTGACTTATTATGTAATCTTTTTCCTAGCATCTGAGAAATGCCTGTAAATTGATAATTGCACTGAAAAAGGTTA
Source organism: Mitragyna speciosa (assembly GCA_024721245.1). NCBI lineage: Eukaryota > Viridiplantae > Streptophyta > Magnoliopsida > Gentianales > Rubiaceae > Mitragyna > Mitragyna speciosa. Next base: position 18,190 of record JAMWEH010001824.1, read on the forward strand.
AGAGGCTTCTTCACGTGGAAGTATTTCTTTCCTGTTACTTACTTTCCATGGCCATGATCATGAGAAGACTATTTTGTAAGCTGCATTATCTTCTTCATTCTTTAATTTTTAATTTTTTTTATTTTTAAGCTTTTGTCGCTAGGTCTACTGTTAGCAGTTGAAATAGCAATTTGGTTGTACTATCTAAATTCTCTGTGACTTGACGGATAATGACCTTATAAGAGCCGATTGAATGGACCGACAACCGACAGCCGACAAGACTTAAAAGTTTTTTTACAAAATAACTCAGACACAAGTCTGATTCTTTTTTAACTTACTAAAAATTGCTTGAAAATTAATTTTTTTAACTTATTAAAAATTGCTTGAAAATTAAGTTCTTGTGGAAACTGTTTAAAATATTCAAAGGAATGTATTCTTATAAATATTTGAAAAAAAAATCTACTTCTTCCACTCTAACGGAAACCTACTTCTTCCACTCTAACGGAAACCAAAGAAGAGAGGAAGAGAAGAGGGGCGGGCAGCTTTGTTGTTTGGTTGGGGGGAAAGGGGTGGTTGCTTTTTTCTTTTTTTGTTTGGCTTTTGGGGGGCGGAGGGGGAAGGCGTGGTTGGCGTGGTTGTTAGAAGCAAACGAGAACATTTCAAAGGACTTGTAGCTCAAAAGAGCTAGAATTAAATAATTTCAAGTGCAGAACAATATGTTCATAATTTTTTTTTTTTTATCAACATACGTTTTCACAATGGAGGAAGAAGGGAAATGATGTTGCTAGAATTTAAACTCCTAAAGTGAAGTCGTAAATCTCTAACTGTTCAACCTTCTATTCGTTTTCATATATTTGATCACCACATTCACCGGTAACAAGGGCAGCAAGAAAATCCAATTAAACAACTAAGATGAGCATCAACAAGGGATTTTTTTTTTTTTTTTAAGATGAGCATCAACAAGGAACTTAATTTGCTTCACAAGAGAATTATGCAATAAAAACTGTAAGATTCATTGAAGATGAAATAAGATATACGGACATTAGCACTTAAAATAATCATTGAAGCGTTACTAAAACATAGCTTTAAAATAAATCAATGAAGCGTTACTAAAACATAGCTTTTTTTTCTTTTTTCTTTTTTTTTTTCTCAAAAGTCAACTGAAGTAACTAAAACATAGCTGAAATAGGAAAGTACGATAACAATGAAAATCAATAGGCAATTTTAAAGCTCACTGTACTGAAGTTCAATGTCCAGTGAGATTAACCAAAGAACAAAACAAATAGATCTATCACAACATAGACAAAACTAAAATAAAATATTTTATTATATTTGATTGGCAGGCAGACTGCCATCCAAGATTAGTTTTACACTAGAGCTGCCGCATCGCCATTCACTTGATAGAAAACAATTAATGGTTGATTATCGTCAGCCTGTGTGGATTATTCAAGAAAATTACAAAGGAAAGCAAGAGGTCAGCAAAGGTGACAGGCTGACGATATCATCTGCATTTCTATTGCTCCATTGGAAGGTCTCTTAATAATGATGATCTGAATATGAAATTCTCAGAAGAAATTCATTATGACCATATCTATGAAGAAGATTGTTTTCAGAGAAAAAGGTGGAATCAGAACATTATAATGCAGAACAAGAGCGTTCAGCTACAATGGGCAGCCATTCTTTGAAGTATGAATAGCCATCTATCTCTGGAGAAGACAACGCACCAAGAGGAGTGACAGTTATCTGTACGCAAAGATGAGTTGCGTATCAATAAAACTACCCATTTGTGTCAGATAACCACTATAAATGTTTAATACATATAAAAGGGGGGAAAAAAGAATACAAAACGTACATATCCTTCCTGGAGGTTAGAATAGTCTGTATCGTCATTGTCAATTTGTCCTCCTCTAACCTAGAAATTGAGGGAGTCCACTATGTTGTCAAAAGCACACCAAAGAAAACAGTTGAAATGCAGCAAAAGAGAACATTTGTAAAGCTTCCTCAATAAAAAGGAACATAGAAAAAGAAACGAAGACTTAGACTATTCAACATGTATCTTTCAAACCAAAATATAGAGAACTGTTATTCATTACTTCAAGTCCAGGAATTTATTCTTACTTAACTTTTATAACACTGATCTATAAACACATTATTCTTCACTATCAAATTGTGTACATGATTTGAAACCAGTTAACCTGATGCAAAGTTAGAACTTGGGACTAATTTCAGAAACAATGTTGATATCAAAGAAATAATTTCAACCACAAGAAATGCAGGTTATTGCATGATACATGGTCCAGTCTATACAGGCCAATTCCCAGTCTTTAAAGAAGTGGAGAAAAAATTTAAAGAATATAACACCACATTGTTGAGCTCTATTTACATTTGTATGCAAAAGCATTTGAACACCTCTAACAGAAGACTCTGTATATTTTTCCACTCGTTTTTCCTCCATTTTCATCCGAGGGTGAAGAGAATTTTATGCCTTTTTAAGTCCTAGTTTGGTGCTCTGTTAAAAAACTGTCAAGAGTATACATTGTTCAGCAATAAATGTATTATCTACAGCCCACAGTGTCCCATGCTTTTACTAAAGCACAGAACGGCCACAAGATGTAGTAATTTGATTGGCCACTTTTGCATCAACTCTCAAATAGTTGAAGGTTAATCATAATTCTCCTTCATTTTTAAAAAACTTATTCCATGATTACTGGTACCCTGAAAATTATTTTCATTACGGCTATATCCAACAATCAACAAAACAGAACACCATCTGGTCCACCAATGTTCAATTAAATGACATTCCCAATGCATGGCATGGGAAGTGAAACAAACATCAAAGAAACCCCATCACCTGCCTGATCAGAAAAGGAAAAGAGAA
>JAMWEH010002736.1:0-18101 GCA_024721245.1 Mitragyna speciosa
TTTCCCCCATCCAAACATGTAATTTCAAAAAATTATTTCATTTTCCTAAACAATTACTATCCAAACATAACCCTAATTTTTCTTACTGTTTATTTTAAAGAAAACTTAATAATTTTTCATTTAATAATACCTTGTAGTCATTACTGCACCGGAAAAAAAATACTTTTCTTGTAAATAATCTGTTCCTTTCAAGAGACCCTAAAATCCAAGTGAAGTTGTCTTTTCTAAGGCGCAAATAATGTTAAAATATCTAATTTCTTTCTTTTAAGTTTTTGATTTCGTTGGTTCAATATTCAAAATCATAGGAAAAAACAAATTCATTTAAAATCCATACTAATTATCCGAGTATACAATCTCATGTCAATCTAGCATCGCGCGTGCATGGAATTAGCATATTAGCATTCATCTCATAAAAACTATACAAAAAAAAGGAGAAATAAAAGGCAAAGAGATCTCATACACGAAAAAAGATACAACTTAATTGATAAGACGCTTTATCTGGAATATATAGGTTTCAAATTCGAGTCGAGAAGGAGATAAATGGAGTCTCACCGTTGGTCCTTTAAAAAAAAAATACCCAAAAAAAAATGGATGTTGTTCCTGTCCAAGTTCTACTTGAACATGGCATGCAATAAACTGTTATTAGGCGCTAAACCACTTGCTCTAGTGACCATATTATAAATTTTCCTATTATCCCTAGGGATATCTTCTATTGACAATCATTTGAACAATATAACAAAAAAATTACAATATTTTTGGAATATACTACCACAAGGTGATTTTGTTTAATAACTCGTGAAAACCTATGGTCAAAACTCAACCATTTGTCTACAGACAAAAAGCAGTGTCATTAGGATTAGTAAAATGGGGTAGAGTTCATTTTTACTTATCATGAAACTCAGCCTTACAACTGTAGAAATAATGATAATCCCTCTTCAATCATTGATTTCTTTAGAGTGTGCATGATTCACGAGCAACTGAAAGACAACATTTACAACTAGCCATAAATGCATGTGTTATTTTGGACATGAGCCTTCAACATTTGGACTTGTGGAGCACTTTTATGAGATGACATTTCTTTTTTTTTTTTTGGGGGGGGAATGAGATGACATTTCTTGTACAACTTTGTTGTCCCAAGAGTTCTTACCTTAGTATCTTTATAGGAACTCAGACAAGCAAGCAATTAAAAAGTTTACGCAGTAGACTTATGTGTATCAAAATGTTTTCAGATTTCGAAATGTGTATTAAAATGTTTCAAAAAAAAAAAAAGTGTATCAAAAAAATTCATCTTATTTACTCATTAAAAGACAACATGTGAATTAGGTCAAACCATTAAAGCTTGAACACCATATTTCTTTCTTAACAGGATAACAGTATCACTAGAACATATGAATCTCAGTTCCAATCACTTGGTTTGGCTTTGGCTTTCATGCCTGAACAGAGGTATACACCATGCTGATTAGATTAGCAAATATCCAAACACTGTATGACAAAAAGATTTCGTACAAAATGAGAATTAGTAACAAGACCTTATAAGATTATTGGTGACCAAAAACAATGTATATACCTATTGGACGGTTGAGATCTTCCAACCTAAGGTTTATCTTCTTCCAGCTTCATCAATTTGGTAGAAATAATCAGATCAATTTTTAATGATTATAGGAGAAGTTAATTAGTGATTACTTCAAGGTCAAATGTAAAGGGTCACAATCATATTATGTCTGCAAGGTTAAAAAAATAGAAAAATGTCTATATAAAAACATAGGAAGAAGTGAAGCTCAAACTTCAAGAACTGGCAAGTATGGCTTTATCACAAAACAAAATTTAAAGTAGTTGAATCGATTGCAAGGCCTTAGAGACACGGCCAATCAGCCATATTCTACAATTAACATATCCCCAAACTTGTCAACAGTTGTGTAACTTTCTTTGGAAACTTGAAATCCATTTTATAGCTATATAATCTGAGATAAACAAGAAAGGATCAAGGAGACAAAAGGATCATCAGGAATGAAGAGAAGAAGAGAGTTGGAGATGGGGTCAGAAATAAGGTCTGCCATTGATGAGTTATCCATGGTGGTTCTCAAAGTCAATCCTGGTGGTGCTGAGCAACATAGTACTACTGCCTATATTCCCCTCAAGCCGTTTATCTCACTCTGCAATTTGCTTCTTCAAGTTCTCGGTTTGTCATTCCTTTATTTCTCAATGATCATATCAATTTTATGTGTAATTTCATCATATTTTCTCATCTTGAATGCTTCTTTTTTTTGCATATATATATATATATATATATATATATATATATATATATATATAGTCATTAATAATCTTGGATGATTTTGGGAGATGATTTTCATCTTAACTTGGTTCCCTTTTTGTGGTGATGTTTCAATCTATTTGTTTGTAGATAAGATAGGGCCAACAATGGCTGTGCTCAGACAAGACATCTATCAGAACATACAGGTAAATGATTGAAGACAGATGCAAAGTTCATTGCAAAATGCAAAGTTGGGAATTTTTTTTTTCTTTTTGATAAATACAAAGTTGAGTTAACTATATGCATATTAGTCATTTTCATGTTACGTGCAAGACACACGCCTTGGCCAGTCCTATTATTAGATGACCCTAGGTGAACAAAAGGCCAGGCATGAATGTTGACTTTCGTGTATGATTATTTCTCAACTATGGTTCTTTGACATTTTTGCCTATTCTGTTTTTGTTTCTTTCTTTCATTAAATAGGTGCAAATTGGTATTTCGATCTGATGAAGGGGTATATTTTTGCTTGATTTTTACAAGTATCTTTATTGAAATCCTTAACATACCAGTCCTTTTAATATTCTGTGGGTCCATCTATATTCGTATGGTGTCTCCAAGCTTCTTACTTTTGTTTTAAGCAGCTGATTTTCATTTTTGTGATCCACAGCGGCTGGAGAAGTTCCATGAGACTGAGCCCTCAGTTTATTCAAATGTTGTGGAAATATTGAAAAAAGAGGACAATGAAGGCAAGGCAAGAAAGGGTCCCAGCTGCAGCAAGGCCTTTGTTTGGCTGACCAGGTAAACTTTCCCATATATTTGTGCTACTGTGCTATGCTTGATTAAACAAATAAGAACCACTATGTATCACTAACAATTACAGGAATAAAACCAAAAATACAAACAAGAAAGAAAGTGGTAAATGTGTTCAAGACAACATATCTGGGAAGATTAGGACCTGGCATGAATTTTGAATGTGTCTAACTAGCGCCTTCGGATGCATAATTAACTATTGGATTTGATCTCCAATTTATGTTATGCAGATCCCTGCATTTTTCAGTAACTTTGCTGCAACTGTTGGTTGAGGATTTTGGAAGGAATATGGAGCAAGCAGTGGATGAATCATACAATCTGACTCTCAAGCCATGGCATGGATGGATATCTTCAGCTGCATATAAAGTAACTACTACATCATCTTACATTTATTTCTTAGTGTTATGATGGAACCATTTGTCATGCTCAAGGCAATGGCTTGTTACAAATATCCTTGGCGATTACTTTTTTGAGTGTGAGAGCAATTATCACGTTTTTTTTTTTTTTAATTTGTGAAAAGTTTGAACATCACATCATTGTGTCTAGAGCTTGAAAACCAATATTTTATTATTAATTCATGCATAACCATTGTGAAACACAGAGCAAAGGACTAATTAGTTACTGCTATTGCATCATCTAAGCTTTGGGACTTGCATCTTATCGAATTATTTTGAAATATAGGATGCATATTTGTGGTATGATGACAAACATCCATATGCTGACTGACTGCACATTTTCTTTGAACTTGTCTTTGCAGGTAGCACTTAAACTGGTGCCTGACACCAAAAGTTTTATCACTATTCTCATGGCCAAAGATGAAAGTCATGAAATCCTTAAGGAAGAAATGCGCACCTTGATTTCATTATGTGTTCCAGTTTTAGAAGGAATTCATAATATTCTGGTGAGCCATTACACTCCTCTCACTATCTGGAACATGGAAGGCTTTCTCAAGTACTCATCAAACTAAGGAAGTGATTACTAATATGAATTTAATCTCTCTTTTCCATCCTCGCAGAAAACACATGGATTGGACAAGTTAAAATGCACCTGAAACAAAGCAATGAAGAAATGGAATCAATTGTACAGAGGGTTCAGTTTTGTGATTTCTTTTGTTCTTCAATGTATATATAGGTTTACTTCTAAGACTTCACTTGTAAAGTTGATTAACGGAGGCCCGCTATGTCCTCTGCGGTTAAAAAATGAATGTAATTTCAAAATGGTGGGATTCAACGTGCCAATACTAATCAGACCATGTAGCAATTTGACCTCTGCTTTGTCCCTACATATTGGCATACTTCACCTACAAGTTCTAGTTGCTAATGCAGCTGTCTGACTTCAAGAGTATTAAGCTGACTGTCATGCACCCTATATCTTTTTCTTTAAGAGATGCGAGATGAAAAGTCATTTGTCTTCAATCGTTTGATCCCTGACCAGTGGCGGGCATAATACATCTTGCAAAAATTAGGGTTGTGTTCAGATGACACTTCAAAATCAGTACAGATACTTGGAAATGAAGAATAATCAGTTTATTGTTTCCTAATTCCTGCTCATACATCAGTGCTGCTGTCTAGCAACATACTGCAGGCAATTTATCCTTTATTTTCTTGCCCTTTCTTTCTGTACACTTTACTCTTACTGCCTCAGTGTTTCTCTTTTATTGCTAAAGCTAGGGATAAACAACTTACATGATATTAACAAAGTGAAATGTACAAGATTTATTCTATATAATCTTACAAATCTAGTATTTTAAGACAATATGCCTCAATTAATGGCCATCTAACTGAAATTAAAGATGTTTATGGCCTCTTCCTTAGCACTGAAATCATCACTCCCTATCGCGCCCTTTTGTGCACAATACACTCTGGGAAATTTTTTGCATCCGAAGGGTAACAAATCTTTTGACAGAATTTAGTTGACCATGGGTTTATATGCCTCGGCCATGCCACGACATTTTTTTCTTTTGAACATTCTCAGCTGTTTAATTGTACATTCGTCTGCTGCCAGGAACTTGTTTACGACATGATCTGTTATGATACGGATGTAGCAAAATTGATATTATCAAACAAACCAGTTCTATCTATGCCTACGTTAATACCACTTTGATTAGAAAAATGACTAGGAGGATCATGAAGAGCGATGAGAGCTGCAACTAATCCAGCATTACTCGATATGCTTGGCTCTGTGAACCACTTTTTACCCCTCTCATCCACAAAAATGTCATTTTTGTCTGGTCCTGCAACCATGGCTCCTTGTAAAATATTTGGATTGTCTTCGTTTCTATTAAGCCAATAATCACCTTCTCCACATGTGTGCCGCTTATTATCCCAAGGGATTGATGCACCCCTATGATGAACTTGGGTTGGATACCGATCACCATATCCTGCCACGTAGCTTGTTTTCATAGGATTATCTCCTAATATGTAATTAATCTGAAAAGATTAGAAAACCAGGGAAGTAAAACCTTGCAAGACATTCTTCTTTGGATTCAAGACACTCTCAAATTTTAAGGCACTCTGATAGAATTTGACACCATCCATATTAACCGGCAACAGTGATATTCTTGCAGTAATGTGGTACAGAACAAGCCAATGATATCAGTTCCATGTAAGGACTCTTGATTTTTAACTATTACTTCAATTTGTGATATTCATCTCAAATGGTTAAAACATATGTAATTCCCATTGACTATGTTATGTGTACCATTCTAATAATTGTTGTTCCAACTGGAGGCAGACAAAAAATTGGTAATTTTAGAAGGTGAAGGACAAGTGCTTACCTGAGACAAGGAAAAACTCCTCAAAGTTTCCAGAGAGAAGACAGCAGCACCACAGCTGGCACGAGTTCGGTGTAACAGCTCAAGATAGTCACTATACAATTTGGTAAGGAAAGATGCTGTTGCAGCATATTGAAGTGGTCCGCTAGTATCTGGTTTAAATAGGATCAATCCACCTGATCGTTGAATAACTTTTTGTTACCGCAAATAAATAGATGCACAAATTATGATATACATGATACGTATGTATACATCACGATGCCTTGAAAGACATTCACCTTCTGTCTTCAGGAACTTAAGAGTGGAAGTATAAGAGCACATGAGCAAATCAGTCCTGTTTGTTGTCGATGTAAAAGTGGTTTCGTAAGGATAACCAAGGTCTCGGAAAAATCTAAGTCGTGTCAGCAAAATCTGCAAAATGACCTAACATTTAGCTGAAGATGCAGAGAAGAAATCAGAGAACTAACTCTAGTCAGTGAATGCATAGTTGATACCGCATTGGCAGCAAGCTTATTATTCCAAGAGAAAACTCCCTTTTCGGACAATATTTCTTCCGCCTCAGCTGAAGCATAATTGTCAATTGCATAGTCAAGGTAACTGCTGCTACCAGTGGCAAAGAATAACCAGGTTGCTCCCCAAACCAATTCATCTCTGTAACTTGTTGAGTTATAGAATTCGCTTGCTTTTCCACCACAATCATCAATTGATGTATACGTCCCTGGCTTCTGAGAAGAACCCAAATGTGTGGCCAGATTAAACAATTCCTCTGCTGCTTGGACTAATTTACTGGAATAGTCTTTCTGTTCTTTAAATACCAATGCCGCAGCTGACATGCCTGCAACTACTTCCCCTGCAAGGTCTGAGGCAGTCATATCACAAATTGAAACAGGCCTTGCATAGCTCATATCTTCTGGCCTTTGCCAACAACTAATATCATTATCCTGAGAATTGTCTCCACCACTATTGTTCCCGGGGCTGCCAATCTGGATCAAATGGAATTGAGAAACTTTTAGAAATTACAAAATATCACTTTCCGAGGAGGATTGCTGACCAGATGTGAATTGCTTAGCTTACCTGTGAATACAATGTGGCTGAATTAGTACTGTTCTGAGGAATAAATAACTTAAGCAAGTAGTCACTGCCCCATTTTATAATATCCTTGACATGATCAAGCTCATTAATATCAGCATATTTTTTGTGATACTCAATCGCAGACCAGCTCAATAAAGTGACTGTATAAGCAGTAGGAAAGCTGAACTTCATATTGTTGCCCGAATCATAAAATCCTCCAACAAGATCAGCTTGTGTCGTTGATGTGTTCCCATCATGCAAACCAGAATTTCCACGAAATTTTACCATGCTGTCCTTTGGATAAGGTCCCGCTACAGAATCAGATTTTCAGGCGTGATTTTTGATGGATGATAATCTCATTAATTGGATAAAGAAAAGCAACAGGAAATGAGTTAGTACATAAATCATTGCACGATAGCTTACATTTTTTAGCATCAAAGAAGAGGAGAGCCTGATTCAAGGCAAGTGTTAGGTCCTGGGAGTTGCCATGGTGATGTTTCCTGCGTGGCAAAATACTTGGTAGTAGAATCAGTACAAAGATAGTAGTAATTAAGGTGGCTGATAAAATAACAAAACGCCTGAAATGTTTATGATCCCTGATGGTGAGATTGAAATTAATGGATCTTGTGTATTTAGGAGGAATTGAATCCCATCCATTGGAAGATTGTGGAAGAACATTGAAGTCAAGTTCGATTGAGTTCCAACGACTAGCAGATGGGAGAAGCCGGCCAGCCCCAGATACAGTATGAACAAACATCACAGAACCTGGATTACTGTCAAATTCAGAATGGCCCGGAGAGTTCTTGGATTCTTGCATTGTTGGCAAATGAGATTGCAGGCTATGGTCGTAAACTTCAACATTAGCACAATATAAAGACTCGGTCACCATGTACGTGGAGATATTCCCAATGCATGATTTCCTTTTTACAAATTTAGTAACCCTCAAATTGTCGTATAGTGACAATTATTCGCAGGAATGCGTCTTGTGGTGACGTAAAGTTAGATAACTTTGCAAAACAAAAAATTAATTTTTTACAAAAGTAGAAACTGTCAAAGAATTTGTATTAGTTTCTTAAATGAACTTTTTTTTTTAATTTTTTATTTTTTTCTGTGATGAGGCGTGACTGCAGTATTTTCTTTATTTACTACAAATTTAAGGCTTTATTTCAATTTTCTGCTTGTTCACGAGAATAGGGATGAAGTGAAAAAGACTTGGGAAGACTGCCCATGGACCCTATGATTCACAATTAACCACATCATTAAATAGTGGGCTACAAGTGAGCCATGGTGTGAACCACGAGTGACGATATAACTAATTGTGAATTACAAGGTTTACGACCTCACTGATAGGCTCGGTCCACCCAAGTATTTTCGGGGTGAAGTCCAAACTCATGTCCGTAGACGGAACAAGGGATAATGCAGAGGCTTGGAACTCTGTTCATGCCATCACACAATTTATCATTCGGAGATTGAGAAAATTTATGAGAAAATGTACTTTTCTCTCAGTTTCAGAGATTACAGAGGTCGAAAATTCAACCCCTGTGAAAGAACGTACTTTTCTTTAAATGTACAAAGGGCGCAAATATGTAAACATTTCCTTCACCAATTACAAACACCTCTGCGGTTGTTGTCTTATTTTGTTTTTTGTTTTGTTAACGTCTGTGTGGTTTAATTTTGGCTGTCAATCTCCATTTAAGTCGTTACTGTTTTTTTGTTAAATTTTCTAATTTCACAAGTGTTACAGCTAATTGGAGGGTGTACACTGTTGAAAAATAGTAATGAGATAGATAACGTAATATTGAAAGTTATAAACACTTCTAATTGGAACATGGCAATATTGCAGTCATTATGATGTTGGAGAGTTATATACACCTCTATGATGACTAAACTATGGACATATTTAAGAGGATGTGAAGAGGGCAGCCCCACCAAAAAATTCATAATTTTTATGTAACCCCTTAAATTTTAATGGTTATTGTTAATATAATACCTTTATGCTTCTTCCCCTCTCCCCTCACCCAAAAATTTTTCTTAGTTTCCTATTCCTCCTCTTACTTTATAGCCTCTAATAAAATATTATATACTTCTGTAATAAAGTACTTAACAACATAAGATTCAGAACAAGATAAAATCGATTAGATAGAGTAAATTAAGAGATATATAGTTTTAATCATAAGAAACAAAAGAAATAAGGATGAATTTTTATTTTTAATCACTATTCTTAATATCCAATTTTTCTGTACTAGAGAAAGATCATATAGGTTGTTATTTATCATTGCTTTATAAAAGAAATAATTCACGCAAAACTTGCATTGGAAGTTGCATGCTTGACGGTTTAAATAAGTATCCCAAAAGTTCAAAATAGCAAATATAAATTGACAGTCTATATCTTGGTTTTATCACTGCATAATGCCCTGGATTTGCGTCTATATATTGGTTTTATCACTGCATAATGCCCTGGATTTGCGTTTCCGAGAAGCACACCCATAGACCCTTAAGTAGAGTCGAGAGTTATTGAAGCTTATTTGTAAATAATTAGTAGACGTATTTTTACAAGTAGCTAGATTTGTTTATTTCATGCTTATATATTGAATGATTAGCATAGCATCTCCACTTGCATAGAAGAATTAGAAATTGTTGATTCTGTGTATATGTGAGCATACACACATATATGGGATTTTTTTGGTAGACTGAGTTCGCGGGTCTCACTCGTAGGCTCAACGGTGAAGATTAGAGCAACCAATACTTGGTGAGGTCCACCAAGCATTGCTAGCTCCCTTATTTACCGTTAGGTCTAAGGTGGATAGTGAACCTGATCCACCTAAATATTTGTTCACATATATGTATATATATTGATGTTTGAATATGTAATTTGATTACACACGAAAACTTTATCTTTATCATTATACGTTATATATCAATTAGAATAAATTTTATGTGTAATATTTTATTATGCTTGTTTCACCTTTACCCTAAAATAAAAATTTGTTTTTACCCCAATATATACGTCAATGTTGCAGCTCCAAATCTAAATTCCTGGTTTCATTCTTGGCTAAATTCTCTGGCCATTCTTTCTAAACTGACGTTATTAGACATCCTTATCTCTACAATTTAGTAACAATAACCTCTATTTTATAAGTACTTACGTGTTCTTCCAAGAATTCACGCATTAAAAAGTAACAATTATAATTTGTATACAAGTCTGTAACTTTTAAAGTCGTAGTGTTTGTGATATTACTAGGATTCTTTTTACTATGATTGAACTATCTTCTCAATATCTCAAAACTAATGTTTTATCCCTTTTTTAATCCCAACAATTTAGGAATATACACTATATTCTTAAGTCATTTTCCAAAATCTCATGCGGTGGAGAGTAAATATTAGGATTTGTCTATATATATGTAGCTCTCAAAATCACACTGTCTGTGATGCCATTAGATTCCTACATTGTCACGATAGTCATTCTAATATTGTGGATTGTACCTCTCATTTTTTAATTAGATAAAAAGGGAGAAAAATGCTAAGCTTAATTACGTTTTGTTTCCTGTAATGTGAGCTTTGTCTCAATTTATCCCCTGTTAATATTTTATCATTACTTTGCCACTTTAGTCAAAATGAAAAGTTAGTTATCCGTTAGTCAAAAGGGATAAAATTACTAAGATAACCTCAACTACTTGGTTGATACAACTGCTGTGCTAAAAAAAATTCATATTTTACTATTACCTTTTTATTAGGAAAAACAAAAGTTAGTCGTATGTGACCCAAAAAGTAACAAAATTTAGTTTGCCGTATTAAAGCTAAAAATTAAATAAAGAAAAATATTTAAACTTTAAATATGAAGAACAATTTTCAATCATTGATTATCACATTATTACTGATTTAGGGTCTGTTGGTTGGATTGAAAATATTTTATTGAAAAATACTTTTAAATTTTTTCTTGTTGCCAAACACTAAAAAACATTTTCTTGTGTAAATTAATTTTTAATTTTCTTCCCTCTAGCTGAAAATAACTTATGGACTTAATGAGTGTATGTTATTCCCTTGAAAGTTCAAGATTGATACTAAACCTTAAGTAGCTACTTTTCTACTTTTTTTACCAAACTAATTTTTGCTTTTAATTCTCATCCACTAATTTTCTCTTCATTTTGAATCCCATATAATATATCTATAATTATACATACTTTACTATTATATTATCTAATGGTTAATTTTAAACAAAACAATCTCTACTTAAATCTAATTACTTGTCACTTGAATTGTTATTATTCTTTTTAACTCACATTAGTAATATTAAAAAAATTAAAAAATATATTTCAAAAGATTTTCACATTGTCATTTAAACGTTGAAAATTGTAGGAAAAATAATTTTTTCAATATAAAATGTTTTCCTTAGAAAATAATTTCCTAAAGAAAACATTTTATATCTAACCATATGGGCTCTTAGTGTAAAATGATAGAGGTAAAAAATTTCATTTATATATGCAGCCTATTTTATAGTATTTTTTTTACCCAGACCAAGCTTGCTAGTTCAATTGAGAACCTATTACGAATCCTAACGAAAATACGCAGCTTACAACATGATGTGGTTGATAAAAATGACTCTAATACCACTAACGAGAATACGCAGCTTACAACAGTTTATATTCCTCAACCTATAGATAAAATTATTGTAGAGCCTGAGCTTGTGGTCGTTCTTATAGAAGAACAAGAACCTTCTATTGTTAATGAGGTTCCTCAACTACAAGATACAATTGAACAGGTTCCACTAAGGAGTTCTATTAGGGAGAGAAGACCTACTATCTCATTAGATTTAGTGGTATATTTAGGAGAACATGATTATGATATTGGCCATATTGTTGATCCAATTACTTTTACAGAAACTGTTTCTAGTCCTCAATCTTTCATATGGTGGGATGCAATGAGAGATGAAATGCAATGTATGAAGCATAATGGTGTTTGGGAGCTTGTTGAGTTTCTTGAATGTTGCAAACCTATTGGATGTAAATGGGTTTATAAGACCAAAAAGGACTTCAAAGGGAAAGTAGGGAGGTTTAAAGCTAGATTAGTTACCAAAGGTTATATTCAGAGAGAAGGGATTGATTTTAATGAGACTTTTCTCCCCTGTGTCATCTAATGATGCATTTAGAGTACTCATGGCACTTGTAACTCATTATAATTTAGAATTACATCAAATTGATGTTAAAATCACCTTTCGGAGACCTTATTGAGGAGGTTTATATAGTGCAACATGAAGGATTTATAGATGATGGCAATGATCAGTTTGGCTTGTAAATTTAAAAGGTCTATTTATGAGTTCAAACAAGTATCTAGGCAATGATACTTAAATATTGATGAGATAATTACGTCCTTTAGATTTGTTGAAAATAAAGTGGGCAGGTGCATATATCTCAAGGTGAATGGGAGCAAATATCTCTTTCTCATTCTTCATGTGAATGATATTTTGCTTGCAAGCAATGATCTAGGCATGCTGCATAAGGTTAAGCAGCTATTGTCTAGACAATTTGACATAAAAAACCCTTAGAGGTGTATTTTTTGTTATAAGCATTGACATTCAAAGAGATAGGTCTTGAAACTTGTTGAGTCTCTCTCAAAGAGCATACATTGATTACTAATAAAAAAAAATTTAATATGCATAACAGTAATTCTAGAACTGTACCAATCTATAAGAGTGACAAATTGAAGTTTGGCACAGTATCCTAAAATGTTATGGAGAGAAAATCAATGAAAAATATTTCTTATTCCAATGCAGTAGGAAGCTTGATGTATGCTCAGGTTTGTACCAGACGGGATATTGCCTTTGCAATAGGTGTCTTGGAGAAGATATTTATTTAATCCTAAATATGACTATTGGGTTGCTGTAAAGAAAGTTTTAAGATATACAGATATTGACTTTATTGGCTATAAAGATGATAAAAAAAAAATCTACATCTGGTTATGTTTTCACATTGGCTAGCAGTACAGTATCTTGGAAAAGTGTCAAGCAGACGCTATTGGCTTCATCCACTATACAGGTTGAGTTTGTAACATATTAAGCTACACATGGTGTATGGTTGTACAATCTCATTGTTGAGATGACCATTATTGGTTCTGTGTCAAGGCCAATTCAAATATACCATGATAATATTATTGTGGTATTATTCGCTGAGAATAATAAAAGTATCACAGGGTCAAAGCATATGGAAATCAAATAATTGATCTTAAAAGAGTTGATAAAAAAAGTGACATAGAAGTAGAGCATATTATGACTAAATATATGGTTGCTAATCATTTGACTAAAGGACTCCATCTTGTTACCTTTAAAAGGCATGTTGCTAGCATGGGATTGGTTGAGTCATTTGATGTCCTTGGTTAGTGGGAGTCAGCATATACATTTGCTCTACTTTTTTTTTTTTAAGACATCATTTTGATGTATTTAGATTATTATCAATTTTGGTAATAATAATTATTGATGATTCAGTCATATGGTGTCTCATATTTTTGTAAAGCCTTAGGACATGTGTCAGTCTTAAGCAAGAGATTGGGGCATTTATTGTTAGGCTTATATGTATGTCTTATAACACATAAAGATATCCTAAATATAAAGTTATTTATAAGACATACTAGTTTAAATTATTTAAATCATAAGGTATTTCTCTTGTATACTTATGATGCATAAAGTAAAGAAATTGGTGACTGACAAGTAAATAGCACATTATATAAATCATAAAGTTAGTTCTATTGTTACTTGCTATACTACCACATCTCATTCATGTGGACAAGATTCATTAATATTTGTCACCATAGAAAGAATTGTGTCGCATTAATTGATACAAGTTCTGCTGTAATTCGATATTGAGGATCTTGTTTGACAGAATGATACTTTAGAATAGTCTCTTGACCAATATAAATTGAGCTCATAAAGTTTTAAAGTATTATGTTGGCATACAGAATTAGTCACAATTAATATTGCCCAAGTGGGAGAATGTTAGATTTTTAATCTAATATGAGTGGACATTAATTGTGATTAATAGTTGAGATAATATGGTCAAATATGAGACATAAGGTAGGCCATTATTTTGATTTAATTATTGGGCCTATTATTCTAATATAATTAGATGTGGATTAATTGTGTAGGCCTATTAGGGATTATTAGATAGAGACCCTAATAATTTTAATATATAAAGAGTGCAAGGTCCCCCTCTTTAAGGATGAGAACGAGAACTAAATTAAGTTTTTATCTTTCTAGCATGTAAGAGACTTAGTCACAAGATTTGGAAAAAAGAATCTAGTGTACTTGATCAATGATCACGTTCATATTTACTTCAACATGCAACATACAGTTGGATCAAAAATCAAGTTCTATCTCATTATTTTATATTACTATAAGCTTCCATGTAGGTGTACGAATAATACATAATCTGCCACCAAACTATAAGAATAACCAGAAATTTCTTTACTGAAACTAGTTGGATATAGATGACCAAATGAACCTTATTCACTCTTCCAACCACTATTCCATTGGAACGTAAAAAACAGCAACTCAGGAATAATCCAAATTCATCAATTCTTTTTCCTAGTTCATGGATCTAAGCTACTTTGCTGCAGTAAAAAAGGGCAGGTCGAAGGTGTCTCAGTCTTGTATTCGGCTGTTGTTTTACCCTTCACAAGACCTTCAAGCAGTTGTCCAGGGTCATAAAACAACTGCACTTTCACAACCTTAGAATTCTCATCCAACTGTTCCAATAGCACAATTTCAGATTGGATTCATTATATAGAATAGTACTAGTTGGATAAAGAAAGCAAAAAAATAGTACTATAATAAGAAGATTAAATAAATAGCATTAGTTGAGAGACCTCAAAAATGGCCATCCCAAAAAATTCAACCATTTCTCCAGTTGGGGCATGTCCTTTAAAAGGACCTTCCATGAAACCCCAGTGCCTGAATTTGTACATTATCACCGGTGGGCCTGAATATACGTGAAGGATCTCTAAAGCGAATCCACGGGGAAACGTATTTTTGAAGATATTCAGAGCTGATTCTGCAGTTTCTTTAGCAGGATTATAGATACGGAAGTTCTCTGGCAAGGCAGTTTGCAGGAACACATTATAGCCACCCCCAAGTTTTGCCTTTTCCTCTAGCGTTAGAGGTTTCCTTCCTGAAAAATGTTGTAAATATCCGTACTGGAATCATACTGGTATAGATAAACATTTGGCTGCCCAAACAAAAACTATGAACAAAATTAATGTCTGTTTTGCCTACCGTTGACGCTTACGGTGTATTTCTTTGGATCTATAGTTTTGTATTCTTCAAGATTGGCCTTGTGGAAACCTTCCATTTCCCATGTTTTCACCAGCCTCTGAACTTTTTCTTCAAGTGATCCAGGAGGCCATATCTACCAAAATAATAGTACCAAAACCAACATGAGTTTAGCTTAGAATTATGGTCAATTGATACCAGATCATGCAAACGTATATTTTCACATAAATCAGCCTTGATATCTTAAAATTCAAGAGTATATTCCTTTTTGAGTATATTTGTAGTATGAAGACTTAAAAGTTTATGAATAGCAAACCTTAGTTTGGCCTTCTTCGAAGAGTTTGTCTACAGCATTATAGTTAGGAGGACCATACCTCCACTGGGTGTTCTTCACCTCCGCTTCACTTAGATAGGACCTATACTTGTTTTCCTCTGTAGCTGCCATTTTTTGACTGGATTAGATTATTATGTTTGTGGATTCACAACCTATTATCTATCACCATATATTATATAAAGCAGAGAGTTATTTGTAGTTCTTGCGGGTCATATTAGGATACAACAGGCCATGACAAAGTTTCCGTCAAACCCAAAAACCCCACCCTCCCACCAACCATAAATAAATAATATATTGTCTCCAACAAGTTCAAAAGGAAGAGTGAATTCGTCAAGTATTTTTCAGTTTTTAAGGCAATACATCCCAAGAAATTGTCATAGTACGCTATTAAGAAATGAACTTTTTTATCAGCAAAAATTCAGAGACAACTTAATTTGTCAAAATAAAGAGAATAATATAAAAGTTAAACATCAGAAATAAACCCATTTAATGACAACTTTGACACGAATAATCTAAGGAATGGAACTACCACATGCGATGATTAGTTAAGAAGCTTCACGGCACTTTCTTTTAATTGAATAAGGAAGATAGGCTATGAAAAACTCTAAGCATCCTTTCAAGTTGAGGGGCACATTCTATGAATTACGGTAAACAAATTCATTCAAGTCACAATCATTTCTAAAATAATCCATCAATCATCATCTCCAATGTATGGTTCCAATAAGTCCAAGTGGACAAGGGAAATTATCTCCAATCCTGCATCAGTTGTCAGTATTTTTTTAAAAACTTTGATATTAAATTAAGGGAGAAATTGATCATTTGGTGGTTTGCATGTGACAGCAATTAAGATTCTTCAATTGAAAGACTTAAAAAAAGGGAGATGATTTTTATAACTCTGTTTTGCCCCTTCACGAGCCTTCTAAAGTTCCAACGTTGGATGTTTTGATGTTACAGGAAATGTTATCTGCTTACATACGATCTACTGAAGAACAAAATTTATGACTACTTCGTCCAATTTAGTTTTCTAAATTCGTGTAGAAACGGAAACCAGCTCTTTTATGGGTATATTCCAACTCCCATTTCTCAATTTTATTCGCCTTGAAGTCTTGGACTTGGCATGCAACAATGTCATGAGAAATACCATTGATTACTCAGTTCCAGAGCCTGAATGCCTCAGGAGTCAGTGATAGACCGGAATGTCCAGCTTCCGAACATCAAAAATTTGTTAAAGGAGACGAAACGTTTTTGGAACTGAAGTTTGGTCATCCTGAGAATGAATTGATAATCCAGAAGACAATGATATAATAGCAGAGTTTTACACGAGCATGCTTCTTGGTTTCGTCAGTCGATTTTGAGAAATTTGTGCTATCCTCCTGCTCTCAACAGTTCATTTCGGTACTCGTTAAATTTATTGAACAATATTTGAGATTGGCTGCGTGAAAGAATATTCATAGTGAACAAGCCCACCTGCATAGGGTATTGGAATATTGGAATTTGATTCCACAAGCTGAATTTGAGCTGATCAACTTTCCTGGACTCCTAAATTCTAATTATTGGTGCTTGTCTTATTTAGTATTGATGACAAAAAGAACCAATCATTTAGTCTTTCTAATCCCAATTGGACAGTTGATCAAACATTATCTGTGTTTGTTTTCTTCGAGTGCAGATAAATATTAGTATTCTGTACTTTCTGTTGACTAGAAAAGGTGTTTCTTCACACTAGACCATAATCTGCAAACCTTTATTGACAATAATGGAGGAGTCCAATGTTTTATTCATTTTTTTATTACATTAATAGGACTACAAAAGTAATAAATTCAACATCAATCGAGGTCATAATTTTTCCTAATACATCTATACTGTAGTGATGAAAGGGCAGCTTGAATTTGTCTCAGTCCTGTATTCCTCAGATGTTTTGGCTTTCACAAGACCTTCAAGCAGTTGAGCAGGGTCATAGAAGAACTCCGCCTTCACAATCTTAGAGTGCTCATCCAACTGTTTCAATACAATAATTTTAGACTCAATACAAAAGA
The DNA here is from genome assembly GCA_024721245.1 of Mitragyna speciosa. Taxonomy (NCBI): domain Eukaryota; kingdom Viridiplantae; phylum Streptophyta; class Magnoliopsida; order Gentianales; family Rubiaceae; genus Mitragyna; species Mitragyna speciosa. The sequence continues at coordinate 17,533 of JAMWEH010002736.1, forward strand.
CAGGAAAATATCTAATTGTGAACAAAGCAAGAAAAGTTTAAAAAAAAAAAAAAAGAAGGTTGTGCATAATTGTAATGGATGTACCTCAAAAATACCCATTCCAAAAAATTCAACCATTTCCCCTGTTGGAGCATGTCCTTTAAAAGGCCCCTCCATAAAACCCCAGTGCCTGAACTTGTATACTATCACCGGTGGCCCTGAATAGACTTCAAGAATCTCTATGGCGAATCCACGAGGCAAAGTACTTCTGAAAACCATTTGTGATGATTCTGCTGTTTCATCAGCAGGATTGTAAATCCGAAAGTTCTCTGGCAAGGCTGTCTGCAGGAATACATTGTAGCTTCCCCCAAGTTTTCCAGTTTCTTCCAGTGTTAAAGGTTTCCTCCCTGAAAATTGTTGTCCTCTTTAGTTTTCTTTGGTTTGCTAACACAAAACTCAAACAAAATTAATGTCATTTTTCCTACCGTTAACGCTTAAGGTGAACTTCTTAGCATCCAGTGTTTTGTATTCCTCAGGATTGGCTTTGTGGACAAGTTCCATTTCCCACGTTTTCACAAGCCTCTGCACTT
>JAMWEH010002478.1:0-10000 GCA_024721245.1 Mitragyna speciosa
TGATCCAATACGGTTTGCACCTCTTTGCTGAACTGCTGTCGGATCACTGGTGGTGCACGCTTTGCCTGCTTTCTGCCCTCATCAAACTCATCTTGATGAAACGGCTTCAGGAAACTCACGTGAAAGGTTGGGTGAACCTTCAGTCTGTCGGGCAGCTTCAATCGATAAGCTACACGGCCCACTTTCTTTAGCACTTCGAACGGTCCATCATACTTCGGCACCAAGCCTCGGTGGACTGTCTTACTATGGATTTTCTTCCATATCTGCGGGGTCAATTTCAGCATCACTTGATCCCCTACCTGGAACTCAACATCCCGTCTGTGTTGGTCCGCATTCCTTTTCATCCGCTGCTGTGCCATCAGCAAGCTATCCCGGGCTTCCTCAACCAGCTCTTGCTTCGCACGGGCAAACCGATGTGCTGACGGGCAACTGCTTCCTCCTTGAAGCGCCACTTCGTTTGGGGTCCGTGGCTGTTGTCCGTTCACCAGCTCAAAGGGACTCATCTTCGTTGCGGATGATCGGTGCAAGTTATAGCAAAACTGCGCTGCATCCAGCAACTCCACCCAATTTCTCTGACTAGCGGTCACGTAATGCCTCAAGTACTCCTCCAGTAAGGCATTGATCCTTTCCGTCTGACCGTCGGTCTGTGGGTGAGCAGCAGTTGAAAACTTCAGTTCTGAACCCAGCAAGGTGAACAACACCGTCCAGAACCTTCCAGTGAATCGGGTATCCCGATCACTCACAATATCTTCAGGCAACCCGAAGTATTTAACAACGTTTCTGAAGAACATCTCAGCAGCAACGTCAGCTGGACACGCCTTAGGCGCGGCCATAAACACAGAATATTTAGAAAATCGGTCAACAACAACAAAAACAGAAGCCATACCGTCCACCTTAGGGAATCCAGAGATGAAATCCATCGAGACCGACTGCCACGGTCGTTCTGGAATTGGCAAAGGTTGCAGCAACCCAGGCTCCTTCCTCCTCTCTACTTTGTCTTGTTGACACACGAGGCACGTTTTGACGTATGCCTCCACGTCCTCTTCCAACTTTGGCCAGTAAAAGCTTCGCGACAACAGGGCCCTCATTCGGTCGACTCCCGGGTGACCAGCCCAAGGGACGTCGTGGGTCTCCCTCAGCAGTTGTCTTCTCAATCTGCCACCAGTTGGAACATATGCACGTCCGCCTTTGGCAAAGAGTAATCCGTCCTCCAGCCAGTATCTACGGACTTTGCCCTCATTCACTTGGGCAACGAGACTCTGGTACACAGGATCATTCGGGGCATACAGCCTGATTCGATCCCTGAAGTCAGACACCACTGACTCAATAGCAGCTACGTACGTTTCCACCTGTTTCCGACTCAAGGCATCAGCCACAGCATTTTCCTTTCCCGGCTTGTGCACCCACTCAAAGTCAAACTCTGCCAGGAACTCTTGCCAACGAGCCTGTTTAGGTGTAAGCTTCTTTTGCGTTTTGAAGTACGTATTTGCCACATTATCGGTCACAACCACAAACTTGGTTCCCAGAAGGTAGTGCTTCCACGTTTCCAAACAGTGGACAACAGCTGTCATCTCCTTCTCGTGCGTGCTATATCTCTGCTCGCACTCCTTCAGTTTTCGGCTTTCAAAGGCAATGGGGTGCCTATCTTGAGCCAACACACCCCCGATTGCCCGATCAGAAGCATCTGTGTAAACTTCAAATGGCTTTGCGAAGTCTGGAAGTTGCAACACAGGCGCTGAAGCCACAGCTTCTTTCAACTTAGCAAAGGCCTCTTCGCAGTCCTGGTCCCATGCCCACGTCTTGTCTTTCTTCAACAAGTCTGTCAACGGGGCGACTAACTTCGAATAGCCCTTTATGAACCGCCTGTAATAATTCGCTAAGCCAAGGAACGATCTCAACTCAGCAACCTTCTGAGGTGCGTTCCAGTCAATGATAGCCGAAATTTTCTTCTGGTCCATCAGAATTTTGCCATTGCTAACAACATGGCCAAGGAAAGTGATCTGCTCCGTGCAGAACTCGCACTTCTCCTTCTTCACGAACAACTCGTGCTCCCTCAGCCGACTGAACACGGCCCTCAGATGCAGTACATGATCAGCAAGGGACTCTGAGTACACAACGATGTCATCCAGATATACAACAACAAACTTATCCAGGAAGTCGTATAGGACATCATTCATCAACCTACAAAAAGTAGCAGGCGCGTTTGTTAAACCAAACGGCATTACAAGAAATTCAAAGGATCCATACCGAGTGACCACAGTCGTCTTCTCCTCATCCCCCTCAGCAATCCGGACTTGCCAGTATCCGGACCTTAGGTCAATCTTCGTGTAATAACGGGCCTTCACCAACCTATCAAACAAGTCATACACATTCGGAATTGGGTACTTGTTCTTGATGGTGAGTTTGTTCAGAGCCCGGTAGTCCACACAGAATCTCAATGACCCATCAGCTTTCCTCTGGAACAGGGCCGGGGCACCAAATGGAGCCTTTGACGGCCTCAGCGACTTGCTTTCCAGTAGTTCATCTAGTTGGCGTCTCAACTCCGCCAACTCCATTGGGGACATCCGGTAAGGAGCCTGAGCCGGTGGTTTGGCTCCTGGAACCAACTCGATCTTATGATCCACCGCTCTTCTTGGAGGTAGTCTTTTCGGCAACTCCGCAGGCATCACGTCTGCGAACTCCTCCAACACTTTCCCAATCTCATCAGGGACTTCCTGGTATACGTCCGGCTTGATCTCTACCAAAGCCGCAAGGTAGACAAGTTCGCCATCCCGCATGCTTGATTCCACTTGCATCGCGGACATCACGTTACTGGACTTGTTCCCGTTCTGTTTTGGCGACTTGGCTGCCGGCACGAACCCAGGGTAACGGACATCATCTACCATGACACCGTCTAAGTGGGGAATTGGATATATCCGGTTGGCTGTCATGAAATCCTTACCAAGGATCAATTCGAAGTCGTCCAGGGGACTGGCCATCAGGTTGCACTCTCCCTTCCATGGCCCCAGTTCCAACTTCACCGTAGCCATTCCCACACAGGGCTTCGCTTCAGAGTTGACTGCCTTCAACTTGAAGCCCATATCTTTCAATTCCAGCCGAAGACGATTTGCCAGTCTTTCGGTCATGCAACTATGCGATGCTCCAGTATCCATCATGGCCAGCATCTGGTTGCCATTCACAGCAACCTGCACATAGAGCAAACTGTTATAAAACACTTGGGCATCCGTTCCTGTAATCGCATTCAGGAACTGCATGGGGTTCACTCTTGCATCAAGGCACACTTGTTGGTTGCCAGCATCCTCAGCGACCACAGCACCAACATTCTGCTCTCTTTTGGGACAATTTCGAGCCAAGTGAGGGCCACGACAAATGTAACAGCCCTCTTTCTTGAAATTGGAAGCCTGTTTCTCCTTTGAAGTCGAAGTCCCACTTGACTCAGTGGTAACAACAGTCTGTTGTTTCTTCTTCGTCTTCTTAGCAAACTTCCCACTCTTCTGATCCTTCCCTTTGTCCTTGCCTTTATCCTTTTTCTTTTCGCTAGTGGATCCCATGGACTTGAAATCCACCAACTTCTCGGCAGCAGCAAGGGCCTGAGAGACGGTCTGAACATTCTGGCGCCTTAATTCGGTCTGAGCCCACGGTTGAAGTCCATGCATGAACGTGTATAGCCTGTCTTCCTCTGACATTTCCCGCACGTCCAGCATAAGGGTCTGGAACTCTGAAACATACTCATGCACACTCTTGGTATGCTTCAGATTCCACAAAGCATCTCGGACCTTCCATGAAATGTTGGTGGGGAGGAATTGCTTCTTCAGTTCCTCCTTCAACACAACCCAAGTCTCAATTTTTGGTCTGTTCGCATCAGACTGGGTAGTTCTCCACCACAATTTCGCATCCCCAGCAAGGTACATGGATGCAATGGAGACTTTCTCCATCTCTGGGACATCAACTGCCACGAAATACTGTTCCAAGTCCCAAAGGAAGTTCTCCAACTCTTTGGAACTCCTTGTTCCTTGGAATGATTTCGGTTCTGGGACTTTAACTTTCCCCTTAGAAGTCTTTTGGACACCCTCTGCATTCGAAGATCCCACAGCCTTCTTCAGCAGAACAATCTCAGCCTTCAGATTGTCTATTTCGGTCTTGGAAGAAGCCACTTCTTCCCTCAACGAATTGGCACTTTCAGGGGTCAATCGTTGAGACAACTCCTCGATCTGAATGGTTAAAGCATTAACCGTGTCTCTGGTGTTCCTCAGAACTTGGATCAAGTTGTAATCTTCTGGTATGTCTCCCAAACGAGTCACCAGATCATCAAACGCATGCTCAGTTCGCTGCAAGCGTTCTTGGACTGAATTACCGTGTCCAACCATCATTACACGCAAGATGGGACAACAAGATCACTGAATCGAGGGTCTTAATCACGCTCTGATACCACACTGTTACAAGGTGTACGTTTCCCACAAGCACACACAAGTAATGGCACTAACAACACACTTTGCTAGTCAGCCCACACAATCACACAGACAAACGAAGGCACTGAACACTTAGTTCGTATGAAAAGTAAATAACACAGAGAGATACAGCCAAACAAGGCCAACCTTGTATATTATTCACCAAGAATCGTACAAGGAATTTTTACAAACAGATGGCGTGCAGATCCTACTAAGGACTCTCTCTCTCCTCCTCAGTTTCTCTATCTGCCGTCTATTTATAACACACACTGCGGCTGACAAGCCCAACCGCTAGCCCATGTGGACCAATAGGAAAACAGTGACTAGGATAACTACCGGTACAGGTGGCCAGGTGGTTTCCAAGTTTCCAGGAACCGCCAGTAACTGCCACAACCGTCTGCCAAGGCTCTGTCCGTCCGCGCGCTGTTGCTCAGCTTCGCGCGCATCATCGTCACCGCCTCAGCAGCACTCGTACGCGTCGTTCCCACTCGGCTGAAGCATCACGCTGCCTGCCAGCCTCGTCCGTCACTGTCCAGCGAACGCCCAGCACGTCCGCACGGCATCGTTCCATTCGGTTCCCATTGTCCGGGCATCGTTCGTCACCAGCTCGTAACGAACGTGCCTTCGGGTCTCAAGCCACTCGAAACCCACAGCTCAACATACCGATCAGGGACACAGCTTACTCGGTCACAGCCCACTCGGTCCGTGCACGACCGTCTTCCGTTCACCGACGGCCAGCTTCACCGCATCGGGTAATGCCCAACATAACTCTATAGGGACACCTCGTTCGGGACTCCGTATAGCCAACTTCGGTTGCCCAGCACCGTGGCTGGAAGCTCCCATGCCAACCCCGAAGTCGGTCACTGTAGCACTCAGCCAGTCCTTCCCCCCTATAGTAGTCCTGGCAAAAACACCCCAAGTGACAGCAGTAGACACAGTTTTTCCTCTGCGTAAGGGAAAACCCATAGGGCACCCCAACCTTCACTTCTCGGGCTCATTTTGCACAGCATGGATGTTTATCAGATTACCCAAGGATCCAAATCCTTTTAGCTCAATTTGCACGAGTCCGTTCCGGCATCGCACACTTTCGCACGAGATCGGCCCTCCGTTCCGCGCGACTGCCCAGCAAGGCAGTGCGACTCCGCACACTGTGACTGCCGAACACCAGGTTGCCTGGCTCACTCCAGCAACCTCACGGGCATTCTTCTAAGTGTCTTTCGGCATGTTCTTGGTACCTCGTACCTCCGGCCTCCATACTTGACTCGTGGCCAGGCCGAACGGCCACGGTCGTTCACTGTCGTTCAGGGACATCGGTCAGGGGGCTAACAAACCTCCCCCACCAGAAGATGTTGACGCCCTCGTCAACTTGCCCTTACTCCTCAGGTTCTTCCGGTACTCATTGATTTTGTCCTCGAACTGCCACAAGGTCGTATCCCTCTCCCAAGTAGCATCCAACTCAGATTCTCCTTTCCAGTGAATCAGGTAGTCCACCCGTCTGTTTTTCTTACTTGTTCCCATTTCCCGGTGATCCAATACGGTTTGCACCTCTTTGCTGAACTGCTGTCGGATCACTGGTGGTGCACGCTTTGCCTGCTTTCTGCCCTCATCAAACTCATCTTGATGAAACGGCTTCAGGAAACTCACGTGAAAGGTTGGGTGAACCTTCAGTCTGTCGGGCAGCTTCAATCGATAAGCTACACGGCCCACTTTCTTTAGCACTTCGAACGGTCCATCATACTTCGGCACCAAGCCTCGGTGGACTGTCTTACTATGGATTTTCTTCCATATCTGCGGGGTCAATTTCAGCATCACTTGATCCCCTACCTGGAACTCAACATCCCGTCTGTGTTGGTCCGCATTCCTTTTCATCCGCTGCTGTGCCATCAGCAAGCTATCCCGGGCTTCCTCAACCAGCTCTTGCTTCGCACGGGCAAACCGATGTGCTGACGGGCAACTGCTTCCTCCTTGAAGCGCCACTTCGTTTGGGGTCCGTGGCTGTTGTCCGTTCACCAGCTCAAAGGGACTCATCTTCGTTGCGGATGATCGGTGCAAGTTATAGCAAAACTGCGCTGCATCCAGCAACTCCACCCAATTTCTCTGACTAGCGGTCACATAATGCCTCAAGTACTCCTCCAGTAAGGCATTGATCCTTTCCGTCTGACCGTCGGTCTGTGGGTGAGCAGCAGTTGAAAACTTCAGTTCTGAACCCAGCAAGGTGAACAACACCGTCCAGAACCTTCCAGTGAATCGGGTATCCCGATCACTCACAATATCTTCAGGCAACCCGAAGTATTTAACAACGTTTCTGAAGAACATCTCAGCAGCAACGTCAGCTGGACACGCCTTAGGCGCGGCCATAAACACAGAATATTTAGAAAATCGGTCAACAACAACAAAAACAGAAGCCATACCGTCCACCTTAGGGAATCCAGAGATGAAATCCATCGAGACCGACTGCCACGGTCGTTCTGGAATTGGCAAAGGTTGCAGCAACCCAGGCTCCTTCCTCCTCTCTACTTTGTCTTGTTGACACACGAGGCACGTTTTGACGTATGCCTCCACGTCCTCTTCCAACTTTGGCCAGTAAAAGCTTCGCGACAACAGGGCCCTCATTCGGTCGACTCCCGGGTGACCAGCCCAAGGGACGTCGTGGGTCTCCCTCAGCAGTTGTCTTCTCAATCTGCCACCAGTTGGAACATATGCACGTCCGCCTTTGGCAAAGAGTAATCCGTCCTCCAGCCAGTATCTACGGACTTTGCCCTCATTCACTTGGGCAACGAGACTCTGGTACACAGGATCATTCGGGGCATACAGCCTGATTCGATCCCTGAAGTCAGACACCACTGACTCAATAGCAGCTACGTACGTTTCCACCTGTTTCCGACTCAAGGCATCAGCCACAGCATTTTCCTTTCCCGGCTTGTGCACCCACTCAAAGTCAAACTCTGCCAGGAACTCTTGCCAACGAGCCTGTTTAGGTGTAAGCTTCTTTTGCGTTTTGAAGTACGTATTTGCCACATTATCGGTCACAACCACAAACTTGGTTCCCAGAAGGTAGTGCTTCCACGTTTCCAAACAGTGGACAACAGCTGTCATCTCCTTCTCGTGCGTGCTATATCTCTGCTCGCACTCCTTCAGTTTTCGGCTTTCAAAGGCAATGGGGTGCCTATCTTGAGCCAACACACCCCCGATTGCCCGATCAGAAGCATCTGTATAAACTTCAAATGGCTTTGCGAAGTCTGGAAGTTGCAACACAGGCGCTGAAGCCACAGCTTCTTTCAACTTAGCAAAGGCCTCTTCGCAGTCCTGGTCCCATGCCCACGTCTTGTCTTTCTTCAACAAGTCTGTCAACGGGGCGACCTAACTTCGAATAGCCCTTTATGAACCGCCTGTAATAATTCGCTAAGCCAAGGAACGATCTCAACTCAGCAACCTTCTGAGGTGCGTTCCAGTCAATGATAGCCGAAATTTTCTTCTGGTCCATCAGAATTTTGCCATTGCTAACAACATGGCCAAGGAAAGTGATCTGCTCCGTGCAGAACTCGCACTTCTCCTTCTTCACGAACAACTCGTGCTCCCTCAGCCGACTGAACACGGCCCTCAGATGCAGTACATGATCAGCAAGGGACTCTGAGTACACAACGATGTCATCCAGATATACAACAACAAACTTATCCAGGAAGTCGTATAGGACATCATTCATCAACCTACAAAAAGTAGCAGGCGCGTTTGTTAAACCAAACGGCATTACAAGAAATTCAAAGGATCCATACCGAGTGACCACAGTCGTCTTCTCCTCATCCCCCTCAGCAATCCGGACTTGCCAGTATCCGGACCTTAGGTCAATCTTCGTGTAATAACGGGCCTTCACCAACCTATCAAACAAGTCATACACATTCGGAATTGGGTACTTGTTCTTGATGGTGAGTTTGTTCAGAGCCCGGTAGTCCACACAGAATCTCAATGACCCATCAGCTTTCCTCTGGAACAGGGCCGGGGCACCAAATGGAGCCTTTGACGGCCTCAGCGACTTGCTTTCCAGTAGTTCATCTAGTTGGCGTCTCAACTCCGCCAACTCCATTGGGGACATCCGGTAAGGAGCCTGAGCCGGTGGTTTGGCTCCTGGAACCAACTCGATCTTATGATCCACCGCTCTTCTTGGAGGTAGTCTTTTCGGCAACTCCGCAGGCATCACGTCTGCGAACTCCTCCAACACTTTCCCAATCTCATCAGGGACTTCCTGGTATACGTCCGGCTTGATCTCTACCAAAGCCGCAAGGTAGACAAGTTCGCCATCCCGCATGCTTGATTCCACTTGCATCGCGGACATCACGTTACTGGACTTGTTCCCGTTCTGTTTTGGCGACTTGGCTGCCGGCACGAACCCAGGGTAACGGACATCATCTACCATGACACCGTCTAAGTGGGGAATTGGATATATCCGGTTGGCTGTCATGAAATCCTTACCAAGGATCAATTCGAAGTCGTCCAGGGGACTGGCCATCAGGTTGCACTCTCCCTTCCATGGCCCCAGTTCCAACTTCACCGTAGCCATTCCCACACAGGGCTTCGCTTCAGAGTTGACTGCCTTCAACTTGAAGCCCATATCTTTCAATTCCAGCCGAAGACGATTTGCCAGTCTTTCGGTCATGCAACTATGCGATGCTCCAGTATCCATCATGGCCAGCATCTGGTTGCCATTCACAGCAACCTGCACATAGAGCAAACTGTTATAAAACACTTGGGCATCCGTTCCTGTAATCGCATTCAGGAACTGCATGGGGTTCACTCTTGCATCAAGGCACACTTGTTGGTTGCCAGCATCCTCAGCGACCACAGCACCAACATTCTGCTCTCTTTTGGGACAATTTCGAGCCAAGTGAGGGCCACGACAAATGTAACAGCCCTCTTTCTTGAAATTGGAAGCCTGTTTCTCCTTTGAAGTCGAAGTCCCACTTGACTCAGTGGTAACAACAGTCTGTTGTTTCTTCTTCGTCTTCTTAGCAAACTTCCCACTCTTCTGATCCTTCCCTTTGTCCTTGCCTTTATCCTTTTTCTTTTCGCTAGTGGATCCCATGGACTTGAAATCCACCAACTTCTCGGCAGCAGCAAGGGCCTGAGAGACGGTCTGAACATTCTGGCGCCTTAATTCGGTCTGAGCCCACGGTTGAAGTCCATGCATGAACGTGTATAGCCTGTCTTCCTCTGACATTTCCCGCACGTCCAGCATAAGGGTCTGGAACTCTGAAACATACTCATGCACACTCTTGGTATGCTTCAGATTCCACAAAGCATCTCGGACCTTCCATGAAATGTTGGTGGGGAGGAATTGCTTCTTCAGTTCCTCCTTCAACACAACCCAAGTCTCAATTTTTGGTCTGTTCGCATCAGACTGGGTAGTTCTCCACCACAATTTCGCATCCCCAGCAAGGTACATGGATGCAATGGAGACTTTCTCCATCTCTGGGACATCAACTGCCACGAAATACTGTTCCAAGTCCCAAAGGAAGTTCTCCAACTCTTTGGAACTCCTTGTTCCTTGGAATGATTTC
>JAMWEH010000963.1:0-27741 GCA_024721245.1 Mitragyna speciosa
AAAAAATATTTTATCACCTTTGTTGATGATTTCTCACATTATGGCATGTCTATCTAATTAAGAAAAATATGATGCTTTGAAAATGTGTCAAATTGTCAAAGCAGAGGTTGAAAATCGATTAATTAAAAAAATTAAAGTTAGTGAGATCCGATAGAGATGGTGAATAATATGGAAAATATGATGAAATGGGTCATAATTTGGAACCATTTGTTATATTTCTTCAACAAAATGAAACTATAACTCAATATACAATGGTAGGAATGCCTCAACAAAACGGTATAGCTGAACAACGAAATCAAATCTTATTAGATATAGTTCAAAGCATGATTCAGTGACACTAATTTTCTTGAATTTTTGTGGGGTGAAGCCATTAGGACTTCCATGTATATTTTAAACCGAGTTCCTACTAAAGTTGTAGCTAAAATCCCTTATGAATTATGAGTTGGTAGGAAACCAAGTTCAAATTCTGTACATGTTTGGGGTTGTCCTATTGAAGCAAGGCTTTACAATTCACATGGAAGAAAATTGGATCCAAGAACCATTAGTTGTTTCTTCATTGGCTATTCAAAGAGATCCAAAGGATATTGTTTTTATTATCCTAATCATCATAATAGAATAATAGAATCTAATATTGCTAAATTTCTTGAAAATGAGAATTTTAGTGGGAATCATGATAAAGAAAAGTGATTTTGATCCTTGAATAAAAAAAAATCTCTACTACATCACTTCCTATTAATAGTCATGACACCACTACTTTCATAGATACACATAATAGTGATCATCCGAATACCTTGTGAAGTCAAAAAAAAATAAAGGTCAATTTAATTTCATATGATTATTTAGTGTATTTGTAAGAACAAAGTGATACTAACATTGATAATAATCCATTAACATTTTTACAAGCCATAAATAGTAGTGATTCAAACAAATAGTTGGATGCTACAAAAGATGAAATAGCATCTATGAAGACTAACTAAGTTTGGGAATTGGTTGAATTATCTAAGGGTTTTATGCCTCTTTATTGTAAGTAAATGGATATTTAAAACCAAATGAGCAGGTAATGTCGACCGTTATAATGCTTGATTAGTAGCCAAAGGATTCACTTAGACCAAAGGCATTAATTATAATGAAACTTTCTCTCATGTATCTAAGAAAGACATCTTCCGTATTATTATGGCTTCAGTAGCTTATTTTGATTTAGAGTTACATCAAATGGATTGTAAAAATGGCTTTCTAGAATGGAAATCTAGATGAAAAAATTTATATGAAACAATTTGAAAGTCTTGAGGAGGAAAGGAAGGGACAACTAGTATGCAAGCTTAAAAGATCTACTTATGAACTTAAACAAGCCTCCCGTCAATAGTATCTTAAGTTTCATGATATCTTAACAACCTTTGAATTTCAAGAAAATAAACTTCATGATTTTTTTATATAAATATTAGTGGGTGTAAATTCATATTTTTGATCTTGTATGTTGATGATATATTGCTTGCTTCTAACGATATAAGTTTATCATGTGAGACTAAAGATTTTCTTTCAAAGAACTTTGAAATGAAATATATGAATGATGCATCTTTTGTACTTGGTATTGAGATCCACTAAAATAGATTTTAAAATTTCTTGGTCTATCTCAAAGAACTTATATAAATAAGGTTCTTAAAAGATTTCAAATATAAAATTGTTTAGCAACTTTATGCCCCATTGTTAAAGGAAATAAGTTTACTTAAAGTCAATGTCCTTAAAATGACATTAAAAGAAGTAAAATGGAAAATGTTTCACATGCCTCAGCCATAGGAAGTTCAATGTATGCTCTAACTTGCACGCAAATAGATATCAGTTTTGCAATTGGAATGCTTGAAAAGTTTCATAGTAATAAGGTTTTGATCACCAAAATACAACTAAAAAAGTGATGTGATATCTTCAAAGTACTAAAGATTTAATGCTTACCTATAAACAAAGTGATCATCTTGAAATTGTTGGATACTTAGATTTAGATTTCATGTGTTTTGTGATAATATGAAATCTACTTCTGGTTATGTTTTCTTGCTTGCTGGTGGAGCAATATCATGGAAGAGTGTTAAAACAATTTGTCACTATCTCTAACACAATAAAAGCAAAATTTATAGCATGCCATGAGGCTACTTCTCAAGCTATATAGTTGTGGAATTTCATTGGAGGACTTAAAGTTGTGGATTCTATCTCTAGATCCATAAAGTTATATTTAATATTCCCCCTATTGTTTTCTTTTCAAAGAATAACAAGTGCTCTAGTAAATCTAAACATGTTAAATTGAAGTACCATGTTGTTCGAGAGAGAATTCAAGAACAAAAGATGTCCACAAAGTATGTAAAGATTGACTTGATACTTGCAGACATAGTAACAAAAGCATTGGCATCAAAGAAATTTTTGGGACATGTTTGTTCCATAGGTCTTCTTAATTTTGAATAAATGTTTACTTATTGCTTTAGACACATAATTGAAAAAATATTATTATCTGTTTCTTGTGCACATTATTATATTATAAGATTCTATATAGGATTTAATATTTTGGATCATCAATAGGCTTTATTTTTTTTTATTAGTCCATCTCTTCTTCATTGTGTTTATCTACATTTAATAATTAGAATTGTGATACATGGAAGGAAGTATATAAATCATATGACATGTGGCTGTCGTGATCTATTCTAATGACTGTGTAGGATAAATATAATTAAATTTTGTGGCTACTCTATTAATTATACACTATCATGTGGTCATTTGTCCAAGTGGGATAATGCCAGAATATTTGAAATAAATAGTGGGAGTTATAATTATATTAATCAAATATGTAACTCTCATCCCACCACTTTGGAGAATAATGCCCCACTACTCACATGTGACTCTCATGTAACTTTCATCCCATTACTCACATGTAATTCTCATCCCACTACGTCTTGAATTTCATTCCACTACTCATATGTAACATATGTAACTCTAACTCTACTACTAGCTGGACTTCATGACCATATTGGTGTTGTGAATTTGTAACATCTATTACGTTACTTTGGAGACTTCATTAGCCTAGTATTGTATGGTGGTTTCATAAATTCATTATAGGGATTAAAGGGATATGTTACAATTTTATGAGAGGAAGAAAAAAGCTTGTTTGTAGTTATGACTCATGATGGGAAGGGGTGCTCAAATTTACTATAAATAGGACTCTTAGGCCCTCTCTCCACTCATTGTACATTGTGAATTTACACATCACTATTCCAATATTGGGAGAGTTACAAGAGCGAAGATCAAGAGACTTGATCTTGAAACTTGAAGGAAGAAAGGAGAGTTAGGGAATGAAAGATCAAGGGACTTATCCAAGAAGGCTTGAAGGAAGAAAGGCTAATTGCAATTGGTATTACCATGACTCAAGGTATATTTTTATATGTATAATGTTTTAATAATTTACAAATCATAACCAAATATCCTATTCTATAATGCTAACACTTTTTGTTTGGCTTCTATGAATTGCAATCCAATGTCTTCTTCAACCTTTGCACATTGATGTGGATATATATATATATATATATATATCTTCAAAGTTGGACTCATCTATCACCACATATGATTTGGCCCACTCATCATCTTGAGTTGTATTTGGATCTTCTTTCATTCTTCAGTTACATGGGATGGTTCAAATCCCACTCATCATCACTTTGATTGTCATTCCAATTGACTTTCTCTTCTTCAAGAATCGCTGGTATTTCTTTTGTAGAAACCAAATTTTGACACACCTTTTGTAAAAATATGTGTGTTACTTTTTTTTAGAGGGGATATTTTTCATTTTTCAGGGGTAGATTATAATTTTTAGGTATATTACGTCTAATTTGTCACATCAGGGGCAAAATGGTAATTTCACCATGTAAATATTAGTTTATTTTATTTTATTTCCTAAATACATGATTTTACTATTTTTATCATTATTTATGATTTTAATGAGTTTTAGGAGTCATTCATTATTTATTTAAAATTTTAAAATTTTTTAATTCAATGGCACGTTTTCCAATGCGCTATTTTTACGAGAATTTTCAAGTGAAAAATTTTATATATGCATTCTGTATATTCATAAATTTTCTGTAAAAATATCATAATTTTAGAGGTTGTTTAGTATTTATTTAATTTTTGTCTTTTTATTTATTAAGGGCACATTTCGCAAGAATGCGTTAATCTTAAAAAAAAATTAGTGAAAACTTTAGTATATGTGTTTTATGTGATAATATATTTTGTGTAAAATTTTTCGTGATTTTTAAGAGTCATTTAGTATTTTTGTGATCTATACAATTCTTGTCATGTTACGTCACGTTTTCCAATGCACCTTTATTTAAGAATTTTTGTGTGTGAAATATTTTATATGTGCATTTAATATTTGTAGATTTTATGTAAAAATTTTTGATAATTTTTAAAGACTATTTGGTATTTATTTTGAATTGTATCTTTTTGTCTATGACATGTTTTTCAACGGTGAATTAACTTTAAAATTTTAATTTTTTATTTTCTTTTTCGAGTAATGCTGAATTTTAGTTTAATTTTAGTTTTATTATTTTATTTTATTTACTTTTTATTTTTTATTCTAAGAAGTCCATAGGATTTTTATTTTTATTCCAATTTCTTCATTTTCTTACATTTTTTTCTTCTTTTCTTTGCTTTTTTCTCTTTTCTTCTTCTTTACAAATTTCACAAAAAAAAAAAAAAAGAAGAAAAGGCTGGAGCAAGTTGCGTTTTGCAACCTGCTACAGAAGCAGCATGGCTGCTTAAGCTACAAAGCAGCCTTATGGCCATACTTCCAGCCAACCTACATCACCAAACCCCCCTACACTCATCATCTCAAATGCTCCTTGCCTAATCACATCATCACCCTCTCAACTTACACCCAATTCAGTAGATTTTTGGGGATTTGGCTTGCTTTTTCACTCACCATTTCACACTCACTTCTCTCTGTTTTCCCTCTACCAAAACACACTCACAGCTCACACACAATCCTCACCTCTCCCTCTCGATCATCTCACTCCCTCTGCATCTCTCTCACCACCTGCAATTCACGTTCTTCCTCTCAATTCTCTCTCACAGAATTTACACACCACATCACACAATTTGCTCCCTCTATTTTCTCATTAGTTCACAAGCATCACAAATCACACTCTCATACGCACAAAACACACACCTGCATACACACATTGCACTCACTCACTCACGCACAAAAACACACACTTGCAGACAGGCACTCTCACTCTCTCGGTCTCCCTCACTCCCTTTGCCTCCCCTTCCCCTGCACAAGCAACACAAAACAGACACACAGAAGCACAGCTTCATCCTGACTTCACAAAACCAGAACACGCACCACACACACTCACCATTCTCTCCCTTTCTGCTCTTACTCACACCTGCACATTCACACACCTTACACACACCAATTCACTCTCAACTCTCTCTGCAATCCCTCCCAAAACACACGCCAATTCACACACACACAACTCACAGTCCAACACACACAACACACACACCAGTTCACACACACGCACACCAATTCACTCACACGATTGCACACACCCTGCACAAACAACACATTTCACGCACAAGCACCTAGTTCACACACAGAGCCAATCACATCAGTTTCCAACACGCACCCGCACACCTGCAAAACAAAAACAGAAACATATCACACACCCCTACACGAAAAAAAAAAAAAAAAGAAGCAAGCCTATAGCCTGCGGCCAGGCCATTCTATCAACCCCAGTGGACGGCCGAAGCTCCACCACCAGCAACTGGCGTCTAAGCCCCAAGCCACCGCAACCTGCTCACCGTCGCTTCCATTGGGTCACACCTCCCCTTTTGGCCTGAATCGATTCTCCAAGTCTCCCAACCAGGTGAAACTCCTAAAAATTTTCTATTAATTCCTTTGGACAGCACTTGAAGCTTGATTTTTATGTGTAAATATCAATTGACTTGGGGAGATTTGAGGGTTTGACCTAGTAAGAAAATTAGGTTGCAGAAGGAAAGAAAAAAAAAAGAAAATGGCGAGAGGACACAAAAAAAAAAGAAAATGGCGAGAGGACAGAAAAAAAAAACAAAAGAAAAAAGAAAGAGAAAACAAGAGAGCAAGATAAGAGAATGAAATCGTTGGAAGAGAAAACGAAAAAAAAAAGGAAGAACAAAGGGTGAGAGAGGAAGAAACTGAGAGAGAGAGAGATGGACTGGAAAGAGAGAGAGAGAGACGGACTGGAAAGAGAGTGAGAGCCGGAAAGAACGAGAGAGTGAGTGAGAGAGAGAGAGAGAGAGAGAGGGAAGAAAACAGAATTGGGGAAGGAAGAAGAAAGAAAAAAGAAAGAGAGAAATCGGGGAAAGAAGAAGAAAGAAGAAAGAAGAAAAAGAGAAAAAAGAAAGGAAAAAAAAAAGAAGGAAACCGGAAAAAAAAAAAAAAGAGTTTTAGTGAAACTACATCGTTTTGACGTAGTTTCACTCAAAACTACATCGTTTTGATAGTTTAGTTTTCTAATTTTATTTTTAATTAATAATATGTATTTATTTTATAGTCCTTATACTTTCATTAATGTTATTGTGGCCCTGGACATTTATGATTTGTGCATTTAGATTTCTGTTTATTGTAGATTGACCCCCATAATTTTATTTTCTTTTCAATTAGGTCCAAATTAATTGCGTTTAGGTCCCTCGACTATTATATAATGATAATTTTGGCCCCTACGTTTTTTAAGTTCCATTTTTTACCCCTATATTTTTAGTAAATTACATTTTGACCCCTATACTTTTATGAAATTACCTTTTTAGCCCTCCAATATTTCTGGAAAGTTTCATTTTTACTCCCCAAGCTTGCTGGAATTGTATTTTAAGCCCTTGGGTGTTGCTGGAAATTGTAAATTTGGCCCCTCTTGTTGCTAAAAATTATATTTTTACCCCCAAACCTTGCTGGAATTTCATTTTTGCCATTATAGTTTGCTGGAATTACTTTATTGCCCTCCAATATTGCTGGAATTTATATTTTTGCCCCCCCAAGTAGCTAGAACTTGAATTTTAACCTTTGAATGTTGCTAAAAATTAGAATTCGGTGTTTAATATTTGTTGGAATTTACAAATTGGGGCTTATTGTGGCTGTAAAGTTCATTTTATCCTTGAATAATTGCTGGAAATTGTAATTTAGTTCTTAAGTTTGCTGGAATTTCAATTTGATCCTCAAATGTTGCTGGAAATTTGATTTTTACCTCATCAAGCTTGCTGAAATTGCATTTTTTGCCTTTAAATGTTGCTGTAAATTATGTATTATTTAATGATTTAGCTGGAATTATATTCTTGGCCTTAAGTATTGCTTGAAAATTTTTATTTTTGGGCATTATACTTGCTGGAAATTTATGTTTTAGCCCTTTAAATTTGTTGCAAATCACGTTATTATCTTAACTAGGGTTTAAAATTGTAATCTCACCCTTTTGTTTGTTGTAAGTTACATTTTTACTCTTAAAATGTTTGCTTGAATTTTCACTCTCAACCTAAAACCTTGGAATATTTTTATTTCTTATAAATAAAAAGAATTTAATTAATTCCTCAATTTTTTTTAAAAAAACTATTTTTCTTTTCATCTCTTATTTTTATTTTTAATGTCCCAAAATTTAGTCTTTTTATCTAATTAATGTTCAAATTAGTTTCTTTATTTCTCTTTCAGTTATTTTGATGATCCTTATTTGAGTGCTAAAAGTTTAAGTATGTATTATGGTGTTTTATCTTTTATCATTTTTATTTTTCTTATTTTACTTTATTTATTTGTTTATGTATTTTACTTAAACAATTTTCATTTTTCTTCCTAAATATTTAACTATTATTATATTTTTTTTTCTTTTTTTTTATTTCGTTTATTATTGCTATAATTGTTTGAATTATTGTGGCATGTTTATAGTGATTAATATGCGATTATTTAATTAGTAGTTTATTTATTTAAACAGTGGTATTTTTAACATGTTTGTTCATTTTATTAGCATTTATACCGAGTCTTCGAATGGGAGGTACCCCTATTATTTTTCCAATGTCTCTTTATATGCTCCTACGTGCTCGTATATGTTTTTCTATATGTTTTTTTATGCATCTTTTGTGTTTATTATTTTTTATTCATATGTGAGTATTCATTTATTTATTTCATGTTATTTACTTGAATTAATATTCATTATTCAAAGAAATGTAATAGATAGGTAATATTCTATTCAGTATAATTTTGTACTTAGATAGTTAATGTAATAGATAGTTTATGTTTTATCTATTTAACCAAAGCCTATGTATTTTAGATAGAAAGTGTAATAGATAGGTTAGATAGGATATCTTTTATTCTTTTTCCGTTTTTAGATTGTAATTAGGTTATTCTACCGGTGTAATAGTTAGGGCTTTGTGTGCTATGTGCTATGTGCTTATGTGTTTTATCTGCTTTCCCTAGGACTCTGCATCTAGAATATCATGCTTGTGTGCTATGTGCTCCTACGTGCTATTATTTGCTTTTATGTGATTATTGCTTTAATATGTGCTTTAATTACTTACTTGCTTTATTATTCTATATGTGTATCAGTCGCCATACTAGTCCAACACTACTTGTGGTTAATT
This sequence comes from Mitragyna speciosa, assembly GCA_024721245.1. Taxonomy (NCBI): domain Eukaryota; kingdom Viridiplantae; phylum Streptophyta; class Magnoliopsida; order Gentianales; family Rubiaceae; genus Mitragyna; species Mitragyna speciosa. The sequence goes on from JAMWEH010000963.1 coordinate 8,626, forward strand.
CCGATTTCTTCGCTAGTCCAACGCTAGCGGAGAATTTATAGAAAAATAGGCTAGTCCAATACTAGACCTTTAGGTCATTTTAGTGTTAGAATCATTTCTTGTGTGCATTTCATGACCATTACACACACATTTTCTCTTTTTAGGCCTTTTTCATTTTTGCATAATTTTTATATATATTTTATCACTTATTATCTATTTTTTAACAAATGTTTAGTACATAACATTTAGACTCCACTACACATAGAATCTTAAGGTCATTTGTGTGATGTTTTGACTAAGAAATAGTCACCTACTTACGTGGGAAGCGGTGGCGTACATGCCTGTTCCCTCCCTCCGTGAGTAGAAACAGTTAGTCACGAGTCTATTAAGTCCCCCATACCCGTTATGTTGCATTCCACTTTCTTGGTTCACTTACTATCTATATTACTATTTTCCTTTTCTTTTGCATTCCATTTTGCATCTATACTCGTGACTCCACCGAGGTCTAGACTCGAGGTTTCGCAATTAATGCGATAATCCCGACCAAACCTCAATGGAATATTTTGTCCCTTAACGATATCCATTTTTAGGACTAGATTTGCATTCATATAGTTGCATCCAAATGTGATAAAATCTTAGAGGTTATATTAGGAAAATTTAGACTAAACCTCGCAACTAGTTTCGACTAGGTAGAAAGGGTGCCTTGGGTGCAAACCTTTGCCTTCCCTTTCTTCAAATGTGACTCCCGAACCTTTTTTCTCTTGTTTTCAAAGACCTTGGAGTTGTCCTAAAAGGGTTTTTATTATTTTTCTTACATTTCTTCTCTAAAATCACTTTCTAAATAAATCATTCTCGACTTTCTTACCTTTTATAAAATATTTTCCGGTGACTTGGATACACCAAAACTCAATACCAAGTGGCGACTCCTTTTTCATAAAAAAAAAAACCCTTTTTAGACTCTATTTTCGGGCCCAAAAACCGTCGCATTTTCAAAGTCCCATTTTAGGCCCTTTTCTTTTGTTTTCAAAATAAAGCATTTGTTTGTCACATTTTTGTTGAACTATCTTTTATAAAGCATTTTCTAAAAAATTTATTTTTACAAAAAAATTACACTCTTTTTCTAAATAAATAAACACAATCCAATCACATTAATTCTTCCTTTTTCCGACTTTCGAACAAAAAAATGGGCCGTGACATCTTTCATTTCTTCAAAAGTAAAGCAGGCGTGGAAATTCGTATTCTTTCTCACATTATTCTTCGTATTTGTTAGCTTTTGCAACGCTGAGCTTAAATCGCATTCTTATGATGTTAGGAAATCAATATGCTAATAACACATTGACGCAGCAGAATTTAAAATTGAATTCTAATCAAGATCTTTGATTATCTATATAAAATCGAAAATGCATCGTTTGATGACATAATTAAACAGTCAACCTAATTAAAGATATGCGATGTCAACCACGGCCGCACACATGTCCTAGCCTCTAAAGTATCAACACAAACACCTTCTTAGGATACTCATCAAGATTGATCAACACCAAATGAATATGCTAAGATCCACTTGACACGCCACCAAAGCAAAGAAAATTGTATAAAGAAAAACTATTTTTCCCTCTCCAATTTTCTAACATTGTATTGTATGTCATGTCAAATCTTAGTGTTTGGGACTTATTTATAGAGCAATAATCAAGATATCTTGTCCAACAAGAATTTGGTAATAGGTAACCCTTGCCTGTTAGGATATCTTACCAAATAAGATATTTGGTAGGTTTTAATTTCCTTCAAAAGGAAATTCTTCAACTTCTACAATTCCTCTATTTATTAATAAATCCTTAAGATTTATTATCTTACAAATTAATCTCATAATTATCATATAATTATTTAAATCAATTCAATCCAAGAATTAGTTCTATTGTATGTGACCCTTTAGGTTTGTAATCACTTGGCAATAAAGATAAATAATAATCTTAGAATTAATTGACTTTAGTACAAAATCAATAGTACACAATGTCGTCTTTGATTACAATTATAGCATCAAACATATTACCTTCGATCATAGTATTCCATTCCTTTCTTCTTGAGCCTTGTTGCTCTCTATTTTCGTTTCCATTGTTAGTTATCACCGTTCTTCTATGATGTCCTTTAAACACTCCCTTATTACTAAAGAAAGCATCTTTTTCATCTTTCATTCATGACTTTAGACATTTTACCATACAAAGTCTCTTCATTGGTCAACAAATTTTTCAATTATGCTAGAATTGGTTGTTTAGGTCATTCCGCGAGTCGCAACGACGAGACCCCCTAAACTCCGATTTCAAGCTGTGAATTATAATCCATTTCATCGTTGTCTCGCTTAATGCATTTTCAGGATCTAATTTTGATATAAATATTTGACTTTAGAAAAGTATTGACTTACAGTGAAGTTTCGTAGTAAAATTGAGACGAGCTCATTCTCAAGTAGCTGAAGTTTTGCCTCATTGTTGTTCAACTTTCCAACACCTTTATTAAGATCAATGGCTTTTTCAATTTGATTAAGGGGGCGTTTGATAACTCCACTTAATGCTGAAAATTAATGCATTAAAAGCTTTGTAAATTCAGTCCGTTTAATAACAAAATTTTTTTATCACTGAATACATTAAGCGCTTATTTAATTTGTACACAAAATTTTAAGTGAAAAATTATCACTTAATTTGCTGAATTTTGAATGCATGTAGTATGCTCTCTCTTCCTCATACACGCACTCTCACACGCTCATCCATGCACACACATATGCAAACATATTCTTTCACACACATATTTATGCATGCACACTCACTCAACACACACACAAAGATGCACAATCACCCTTGTAAACACACACATATTTTTTCCCCACACATACAATAACATAAACTTTCTTTTCATCACATATGCACACTCCTCTCTCTCTCTCTCTCTCTCTCTCTCTCACTCTCTCTCTCTCTCTCACACACACACACACATTCACGTGCACACACACTTTCACACATTATCAATAAATTATTTCAATTTTTTTAGATAAAATAATTATATTTATGAGGTGAAATATATAAATTAAGTTAATTATCAAACAAGTACAATTTTATTAATTCAGCAACTTAATACTTTCATTATTTAAATTTCAAATTTCAAATTTCAGACTTCAGACTTTCAGTTTTACCAAACACCACCTAATATGAAAACAATGTAGGCAATCATGATTCTTCCAATTTTTGTTTAATTGTATTTCAGGCTTTGATCAAATGACATCATGTCTGGGTGAGGCAACTTTGGCACTTTGAAAATGGTTCTCTAAATGGACTGCAGAAGCTATTGTGGAAAGCAGCAGGAATTGTTTTTCTCTGTTGTACTTTTCTATGGATTTGTTACTAAACTTAATCATATAGCTTGCTTTCTTTACAAGCAAATTTCTAAGGTGTAAATAGCCATTAAAGCAGGAATAAGTTATGCCTATTTTTTTCTCCCTAAAATTAGATTTTTTTTTGCTCTCTCTTTAAAATAAAGTTGCCTTTTTGGCTTTCATACATTTGTTCATTCCATTGTCTTAATTAAATTATCAAATTTAGTTCAGCTCATGAACAAATCCTTCATCTAAATATTCAAAATTAGGTAACAATTTTAAACTGTATTTCCTGATCACTTGTTTTTACAAATGTGCTTTTAAATGCAAAAGCAAACCCGAACTATTATTTGGAAAATAAAATAAAATTATGCGAAAGTTTCGTATTTGATGCTTATACTACCACAAAGTGGCTTTTGGGACATTCAGGTAATCATAAATTGACAAGGGAAACGTTTTATTTCGAAGAAATTAGAAGCTAAATTCAACTTCTAACCTCACTGATAAAAATAGCCTTCTGCATAAGTAAAAATTTTGCTTAATTTTAAAATGCACTCCTATAATATTGAATCAGTAGCAAATTACCCCCTGTGTTTAAAAAACACATAAATTATCCCCTACTTTAGCAACAAGTTACCCCTTATGTACACTTCACTTTTGAATTGACAACTTTGCCTCCAAAGTTTAGCTACTAAAATTTAGAGGACAAATTTGCCATAATAATTTTTTAACTATTCTTGTTGATTTGCTATACAAAAACAAAATTGGGTCACTACTCTAGGCCAATACAACTGTTACACTCTTATATCAAAAACCAAAATCAGAACTCTAAAATTTTCGTCACAAATTCCATATACCTTGATATTAATGTAGAATACAATAACTAGTGGTCAAATATCCTCAAAAGAGCACAGCATCTTTGTCATGCACTCTGATTTCTATTTATCATTTCATCCCACGCAATTCAAGAAAATTTCAAGCAACAAGCATCACTATGTTTTTCGTCGATCTATTATTATTTTTTAGTTCTTATGTTTGAGACTTTTTTTTTTCTCTTTTATCATTTTGTTCTATCCAATCATGCGTAAATTTGGTATAAAAATTTTAGATTTTGGCAAGAAAAGGAGAAAATTGTCAAATCACTATGTATAGAAGATCACAAATGCCTTTTACCAATCTAAAGGGGTAATTTGTATATTTCTTAAATACAGGAGGCAATTTACTACTAATGCAATATTACGGGGGACATTTTGTGATTTAACCTAAAAAATTTTCCGCCTCAAAACTTGGAATATTGCTTCTTAGTGCTAATAAATTTTTCTAAATCTTTGTATTGTGCTTATATTTGATAGAGAATAGCATCTATTCTTTTATATCCCTATGGATATAATTTTAAGATCAAGTCTTCAATGCATCTCAGCTTTAGAAGCTTCTTAATGGTGCATCAAATGGAGATATTCACGTAACAAATGTGCATCAAACGGAGCTCCCTTCTTTTAGTCTCCAAAAGTTTAAGAGGAAAAAAGTGATTCCACTTTAGTTTCAGTTAGGCCACCCGCATTCAGCGTATTACAGGCCAAATTTTCCACATAACCATGTCAAAAGGTAAGCCCTAACACACCGACTTATAGTAATTTTTAGAGGTCGCCTGCTGATGAAAAACTAACACTCATTGCCTGTGACACATCGATTTATAGTAATTTTTAAAGATCACCTACTGATGAAAAACTAACAGCCATTCGAACTTTTCTTAAATAATATAAACAAGATTCACCAACTGAGCCAACTAGCATAATCACAAAAAAGCTTTTTTTTTTCCAAATAGTAGGGATTTGGCCCTGTGCTATGTTTAGACATCTGCTCATGTGACTTTTCATTACGAGTATAATTGTAATTGGGAAATTCCTTGCCAATTGTTGGAATTTTTAACAGAGACTTGTTAAAAAAAAAGAGAGATTGAAATTGACGTATAAATTGGCAGGGAGGAGGGTACGAATACTTAAAGCTTGACAGAAATGCTCGAGGAAAGAAACAATTCAAGGATGATCTTTCAATGATGGTTTTGACTATCGAGTCCAATTGGTTAATACGAACGAAGAATCCATCAGCCTTTACCAAGTGTTATTTCAGTTTTTGTGGGGTCATGCTAAACCATGGTAATCATTTCAAAAATTTTGATATGATAATTGAGATTCTTCATCGTATTCCATATTCTATAGCATGATGAGTTAAGTAAAACATTTCAATCCAATACCTAATTTTCAAGGCAAAATATAGTCATAAATTAACTACGACTTTTGAGAAATGCAATAAAAATTGACCACATTATCTCATCTATAACTAGTAGATTTTACACTTGCGAGTTACTAAACCATACAAATAAAATGATTTGACAGCCTTTTATTTCTTAATATCTGTTTTACTACCGATATCATCACACAGAGAACATAGTTAATTGAACATATTGAAAATTTCAAAAAAGTAATTATGATTGTGTAAACATCTTTTTTTACACATACGTATTTTTAAACTATAAAAATCATATCGTATTTTCCTTTTAAAAAAGTGCCTTGAGCCTAAGTGAAATTAGTGCTTCACTAAGAAATGGCTAATAAATGTTCTGTTTTCGTAGTATTAAAGAACGTGTTGTTTTTTAAAAAGTATTTCACATAATTTCAAAAGTAAATCATTACTTTTGGGCTTTTGTATACGGGAAGTATTCTAATTTCTAAAAGGTTAAACAAGATAGTGACCGTTCAGAGGCACTCAGGTCCACAATATGCCTTGAAGGCAACTACACAGAAGTTTCAATTATTTGTGTTCTTACCCATACAAATTCAGACGGTACGACGCCGTTCTGCTTCAAGATTAGATGTACAAATCGGACGGTGCTTATGCTCTACACCAAGTCTACCGGAGCTATTGTGGTCCCTACGGACATTCAACTCCACGACTCTCCTTCGAATGTGTTTTGCATACAGCGCAGGTTGACTTCTAAATAGAGTGAGTATTGCGTGCACCACGCGCGCCACGTGGCGTGTCACGTGGTGCACTAGAACCAATCATACATCGCCAAATAATACAAGGTATGACCCACCATTGCCACATGGCGATATGTGATTGGTTTTAGTACACCACGTGATAATGCACGTGTTGTATTGTATACTTTTCCCTTCTAAATACTTATTGGTCTCCTCGCGCAGAGAGCGCGGGCCCGCACTCTCGACTGATCAAATTGATTAAACAGTCAACTAGTATTAAGGGTTTTCCCTAACGTATGCTATTGAGGTAGAATTTGACATGTACCACCAGATCTACTGTCCCTATAATAGATGACTACATAATTATAATTATGCGTGCTAATGTGAAATTATTTGTAGTTATATTTTACATTATAAGATTTACGCATGAAGTCGTGAGTCAGATCCATATAAAAATTTTCTATGCTTCAACACCAATTAAAGAGTCAGATCTATATAAAAATTTTCTATGCTTAAACACCAATGAAAAGGATCTAATTTTCACTGTTGTTTTTTTTTTTTCAAAGAAAAGTGAAGCTAATTAAATTGGAAAAACATTCTAATAGACCAATATATGTGATTTTTTTGTTTGATTGGCTGAGGGGCAATTCTAAAGTTCCATTGGATTGTAATGTTTTTCAAGAACAAATAAATTAAAAACATCAATGCCAATTTTTTATCTCACATGCACATAAACTAAAAAATTGCTACAATAATTTTTAAAGATCCCTCCATTTCTTGGAAAATAAGCAATTCAACCGGTACCTAAAAATTATATGGGTAGATTAAGAATCCCACGTTTATGTGCTAATATATCTACCATCAACATGTATGCCTATAAGCAATATTTTGAAAACCGGATCAGATTCGACTAGTTCAACCCTGTCTGAATATGAACCAGTCATAGTTTCGGTCCGGTTCACACATTGGTTTAACTAGTGTAAAAATCCGTTGAAAATCGGATGAACCACACAAACCATTTGAACCATTGAACCGACGGTTTTGTAATTTTGGCATTATGATTTTAATATTTAAACACTTAGACATGTAATTTTGATAACTATGAATGTTCCTCTTATGTTGCTTGTAATTTTAACATTTGGAATTCTATAGATTTTGTTTAATTTTAACAATTTTGATGAATTTTGTTTAATTTCAGGATGTTGTGATGTTTTTGAATAGGATTTAAGATTATTATTATTTTTTTGTAAGTACAATTGAGATGACTTTATTTGTTTGAATTTACAATTTAAAAATTCATTTGTGAAACTTCAAGTTTTTTAGAAATATTTAGATTTTTATTAGGCAATATCTGGGAACGAATAGAGGGTCGAGCGGTTAGAGCTTTACGACTCCACCCAGAGCTCGAAAGTTCAAATCTCACCAACACCAAATTCCCCTTCCCTATATAATAGTGTAGGTTTAATAATAATAAAAAAAAGGTAACATCTTATATTAGTCCATAAAATGCTCAGGTACTTATATATTTTATTTTTTTGGAAAAAAATTATTGAAACAAGGTTGAATCCGTCTGACCGGTTTAACCGCGACCTTGATCACCTCACGAGTTTGATTAATGGTTCGAGTTTCAAAACATTGCCTATAAGCCACTACTCGTCAGGATACAGGGAACATCCTGGAGGGGGGCTGCATTTAGATGAATGTTTTTTAGAAAGTTTTTTAAAAACTACTACTGAACTGTTTTAAAGATTTTTCTTGATAAACGTATATGTGAGATAAAAAGGTGATTGAAAAATATATTTAAAGTTTTTAAAAAATATATTTCTAAAAAATGTTACCAAACAAACAGAGCCAGAGGAACTAAACCGGAAACCCAAATCCAAAATGGAAGATCTGTTAAACCGTCTCTTGTATGGGCCAAAAGGAATTGCCCTATATATCCAGTTTCAGCTTGTTTTACTTCACCTTTTTCTCCACCTCTTAAGTGTAACTTCAGTAAAAGTTCAATAATTTCTTTCTTTTACTCTCTCTTTTGATGAACAAAAAGGTGGCAATTTCTTCTGAAATATTCAAACCAAAGTTAACATTTCAGACTAAATTGGCACCAAGATGATACTAATTTTTTATCGGATGTCCCCGAAGGGACACCAAGATGATACTAGTGGCATGTTTGTTTGTTTTTGTTACTTGAGAGTGTACATAGGATAAGTTGCTATATCATAACTCATTTGACCAAACATTTTTTGTATAGAAATTTCCATGAGTAGCTCGCTCTAAAATTCTTGTTTATGATTATAGGGCGTCGCCGCGTGAAGGGCTCTCTTCTTAAAATATGTTAACGGTGTTTTGTATATGATTTTGAGGGTCAAGAATGTGATTAATAATAACGATACATACATACACACATATATTATTTGGTTAACTGTTATAAGAGTAAAAGTGTTAAAACTTGTCCTTTACCATTTCTCACTTATTATTTGGGTTTCAAGTCTGATTAACTTATTAATATAATAAAACTCATTTCAAGTCCAAAAAAAATGTAAAGGGAAATTAAATAAATCCAATTTGGCAATGAGGTTTATAATTCTCATTATGATTTCGGATTTTCAAATGCTTACCAAATAGCTCCTTATCCACCCTGTTAACTTATTTCTACAATTGTTTTAATTGTAACGGCTAAAACATATTGTATACAGGGAATATCAAAACCCATCATCTAGACTTAATATAGAGATAAATAGACCAGTTCTATGGCCTCTATTATCTTAATACGTTGATGATTTTAGCACGCACAAAAAAAGCCAGACATGCATGTGATGATTAAGACTCCTACATTACTAAAAACATTAATCATTTTTTTGTCGTAATACTTATTAGCATTATGATGCATTACGATGATACAAAATTCTCCTTCCTCAGAAGATTGAAGAAGACACGATGGCGAAAGGCTGGAGGTAAATATACATTTATTTTCGAAACATTGATGACTAGAATTGGCTGATGGGAGGCCTAATGATAAGTTTGTGGTCCAGTTTCTGTTAAGCAAAAGTACAATAAGAAGTAGAAGGGGAAAATTAAAAAGAAAACATAAGTCATAATTACTGTATTCTTTTCTATAGTCGAAGTAAGGTAAAAGGTTTCCAAACTTTTTAACCTGAGCATACACTTTTTATGGCTGGAAAGTTTTGGAGATTTTGGACGAGGGACCTTGATAATTTTTAGGCTCCATTATCTTTTGCATTCGTACCGAAATCAATCCAAGCTGACCTGGATCAATATTGGCATGCAATTCAAAATTTCGTTTTTTATTTTTTTTTATAAAAATCGTCTAATGACTCAGACAATGGATCAATATTCGTCATTAATTCGAAATTTTGCTCTTGATTTTTTTAAATAAAAGTCTTAAGTCATGTAGAAATATAAGCGAGAAAAGTCTCAAGTGTCCCGAGATTTCTATTGGAGACTATAAGTAGAACGTATCACTACATGATTATGGCCAGTGAGATATCAGACATAGGCCTGTAAAAAAACCAAATCAAATCAAACTTTAAAGATGTTGGACGCTATTCGAAATTTTGAGCTCAAATTTGAATATAAACTTGAGTTTGATACGAATTTAAAATTTGGGTTCAAGTTAGATTTGGTTATATACTCAATAGGCTCGAGTTTGATTCAAAAACTCGAGTTTGTTTTAATTTTTAAAATTTTTACATTAAAATTTTTGCATTGTTTTATTAATAAAATATGTATTTTTATATAAAATATAATTATTCTTTCTCGATCATATTCGAATTTCTTAAAACCTAATTCGAATTGAACTTTTAATGAATCAAGTCTAAACTATTCGTTAAGGGCTTAATTCGTTTAAAGCTATAATCAAACTGGGGGTAAGAAAAAAAAAATCAAAAAATCAAAAATTTTCATCTCGAATTGTAAAAATGAAGGTAAATGAGTTAAATTTTAAAAGCAATTAGGTGACCAAACCTCATTGACAAAAGAAATTCCAATTTTGAATATCAATTTTTAAAAAGTGTGATTAACCAGAACCAAGTTAGAAACATATTTAAAAGGCTAAAATCCATAAATATAATAGAGGGGTTCATGAACATTAGGGCTTACTTGGCCGGAGGGAATTGAAATCGGAAATCGGAATGAATCCCTTTAGAGGCTACTTGGTTGGAGGGAATCAGAATCAAAAAATCGAAATCATTTTTGAAAATTATGGACTCCCCAATTTCCTGAACAAATTGGAGGGAATCAGCATCATTTCTAAAAATTTTGCAACTTTTAACTTCTTTTTGATTCCTCAATTGTTTTGTTGTGAAGATAACTTGATAAACCATTACTAGACATCATCATTTGTTTGTTAATCATTAAAACTAAATAATTTAGGATCATAACGTTTTCAAAAGTGAGGGTTGTAGGTTTGAAAAAGAGAAGTTGCTATGTGCATACATATATACAAGTATTCATGTGTAATTATCTTTTTATAATAAATTTTATATCAAGGGTAAAAATGGAATTTAATTAAATTTCATTCCGATTCTGACATCCAACCAAACAAAGATATTTGAATGAAAAACTTCATTACAATTCCAAAGTAAATGATTTTGATTCCAATTCCTCTCTATAAACCAAGTGCCTTGTTAGATCATTTTGTAATTAGGTCTACTATAAAATGAAAAACCTAAATATCAAACTTGCTTTTTCTTTTCACTATATTTTTTAATTTGTAAAAGTTCGTATTTCTATTTTTTTATTATCATATGTTTCTAGTTACTAACTAAAAAATTGTTATCATATACCTTAAATATCAAGTATTGGAGATAACATAAGTATTTTTCTTACTTGTTATCGCGAAGAATTATGATTTATAATTCTATAATTTGTCAAAAAATAGATATAAGATTTTTAATTTGTAATTTTAATAATTGCATTAAGAAATATCTAGAATTATATAAGTAGTTTTTTTGTTTAGTTTGAACACGTATTTATGCTGCAATGTTCTTTGTATTATTTTGGCAAGTCAATTTAAAATTACATGGTTCCGTTAGAATATTGACTGTGTGAATTAGTCCAGGTTGATCAACATTAAACCAACCTATCTGATATTGTACTATGTGTCAAGCATACGGGAATATTTTTTTGATGATCTTTTATAACTGACCTTCATATACAATGATTTGGATTGTAATTTTTTAGAGTATTATTTGTAGAATAATAATGCAGCACTTTTTGAAATGTGATGCATATTAGATACTGGAGATATGAAAAGATGACTGGAAGACGGATTTAAAAAACATTTTCGAATATTATTAAAAAATTATTTCTAACAAAACAGACCCATTTACTCCGGATGTAAACTAAATATTACTCGCTATCTTATTTTTAAACACGGTCATGGAGGCTACACAAAACACTAGTAAATATAATTGGCAACATTGGCTCACTTGTTTGTTTGGTTGCAAGCTTGCGTCCAATGAAAGAATGAAAGCATGCAAAATAATCCTATGCTAGCCTTCTTTATCATCTCAATTAATCCAAATTGCACTTAATCCAAATGTCTAATTATTACCAAATATATTTTCATAAGAAGAAAAAAGTACAGCACCATTTCAACATGCTCTACTCACCTCAAATCTTTTATTAAATTTACCTCTAATCTTTTATTCATTTTTTTTTCATTCAATTGTGTCTAATATAAAAGCATATCATATAGTAACGGATATCATATATAACTTAATTTTGCATTGATATTACGTAATTTTGTACGAGATACAACACAATTGACAACGTAATTTTATACTAATATGTAATAAAAAAATTAAACAGAAAATTGAACTGTGCTATGCTGCTCACTTCCTCCCTTTGTCGCTCCCTCTCTTTCTACTGCTACCGGTAATTAATAACTGCCGCAAACTCAAATACTACTGCATGTTTACAGCAGCGGCAGAAACTGCCACCTGAGATTCTTTGCTTAAGAATCCCTTCTTCATTCACCTGCCCATCTTAGCTGGAAGATCCCATAAATCTTTACTCAATCAACCATTGATGTGACTTACCCGGTACTCAGACCTCAATAACTAAAAACAGTAAAAAGAAAATGTGAAAAAATAAATATGAAACAAAAAAGAAAAAAGAAAGAAAATGCCATTCATAATGAAAGCAAGTCCTTCTTTAAAGTCCAAACATTTCCCATTTCCCAAAATCTCACACTGACGCCCTAAAACAAAAAAAGCAGTAAAAAGTTATCTAGAATCAACCCCCTCACCAACATTTAACAAAAGGGCCATCAAGAAAACCAGATATTTCCTCAACTTTTTCTTTCTTTCCTTTTGTTTTTCTTCTCTATATTTTGCTGTAACTTTTTCTTTAATAAGCAAGAAATCTGGTGCTTTTTGCTATCTGCTTGTTTGTTTCTGTTATTGTTGCTCCTCTCTCTCTCTCTCTCTCTCTCTCTCTCTCTCTCTCTCTCTCTCTCTCTCCACAGACAGAGAAAGAAGTTTGTTTGGAAAGAATCAAAACCACCCTGCATTTCAGGCGGATAAAGCGGTCTCTTCACAGATCCACTTCCCACCTGGTAATTTTCTGCCTTTTTTAGTTCAACCCGTTTCTTTTATTTTATTTTATTTTTTGGTTTTTTCTAATGCATGTATCATTCAGGGCCTAACATTTCATGCTGCTCCCAATGAATATGAACCTAGTATCAGTAAGTTCATGCAAAATCCATGTGAAAAATAATCTGGTTACATTAATTTTAATCTTGATGTGATCATATGTTTCTCTTGCATTTTCATAGATGTTGTTTTGCTCTTCCCTCCTTTCTCTTATTGCAGAAGTGTGCATTGATTAAATTTGGTTGTTTCAGCGGTTAAAATTTTAGTTCTTGACATTGTTTATTTGCATATATCGTCATCTGGGTTTGGTTGATCCTTGTAAATTCTTCATCTCTATTGTGCTTGATTATTGTGTTCTTTGAAGGACAGGGGTTGAATTAGTTCAGCCACTTTTAACCTTTCTCCTTGAATTTCATCAACTTTTGTCTAAGAGTATGAATTTGTTTTCATTAATGATTTTTGTTAAGGTAGTGGTTGTTCTTCTTTCTTGCCTGTGTATTGATTTTAATGTCTCAAGGGGGACACTCGGTAATCTGCTTCTTGACTTTATTCGCCTTTCTATCTGCAATTTTGATTTTATTTTTTCTGCAGTTTTCATTTTGATTAGATGCTCTTCATTATACATGCATAATGACTCATAAATTCAGTGTACTTGTTTCTTCTTCATCTAAATTCCTTGTAATTAAACTACTTATGGGCATAAATGTAATGAAACAGAGTATGTTCACAAGACACTGTGGATTTTCAATTGGATTGTCAGATCCCAGGCCATCTAAATACTTGTGGCACAAAACAGAGATTAGGTGCTTTTTTAGCAATTCTGAATGTAGACTTTTGATATCCAGGTTGGACTAAAAGATTGGAATTCTTTACCTTGGTGTGTCGTTTGATAGCTTGAATGTGTAAAGAATGGAGGAGGGATGTGAATTTCGACCATGGGATGAACTAATACCTGATACACTTGGGCTAATATTCAGAAATCTCTCCCTCTCGGAGATACTTACTGTGGTTCCTAGAGTTTGCAAATCATGGAGAAGAGCTGTTATGGGGCCTTATTGTTGGCAAGAGATTGACATTGAGGAATGGAGCCGTCACTGCAGGCCCGAAAACATCGATCAAATGCTTCAATTGCTAATTACAAGAAGCTGTGGTTCAGTTTCGCAAACTGTGTGTTTCTGGAATCACCAATGATCCGAGCTTTGCATTTATCGCTAACCAGTGAGTAAGCCATCACTATATCTATATTCTTGCATTTACAATACAATGTTCATCAAGGAATAGCCTCCATCTATTGACTGCGTTTCCAAACTTGACTGTAAAAACAAAACTGACTGAGGCCAAATTCAGCTTACTCAAATCACCTGCTTATGTCTTGCTATTTAGCACCATTGGCAAATTGACACTCGTTGCTAATATAGTTTATTAATCTTTAGAGGTGTAAATTAGTAGTGACTGTCAATTTGCCAATGGTGCTGAATAGCAAGAAATTCAACATGCTTGAACAAGTGAAATGAAAAATGACACTAACAGCTCTATTGACTTGGAGTCATGGAGATAAGCTATCATCATTGGACATGATTCTTGCTCTCAAATTTATACCCTCTAATGTTGGTCCCTTGACAATGAAGGCAGACCGTAGTTGTTCAAATCACAAACAACTGCAGAACTAACATGAAGAATCAGTTCAGTATTTTAAGCAATTGAAATTTGAGTGGCATGATGATAACCTACTTTTAGACAGGATCTCTTAGATCGTAGTTTGTTAAGTGCAGAAAATATGGTCTCAACAGAACTTGGAAATTCAAGATCCTTCCTTATTGGTAGCACATGTTTCTTGTGTTGCAATATAGTGTGAAAACTTAGATAATTTTATAATCCTTTTTTATTTTTGGTGGTTGCAAGTGCTAAATCTTTACAGACGCTACGATTAACAAGAAGTGAAATTACCAACTCAGTAGTGGTTGAAGTTGCCGGAATGCTTTCAGCTGTAACTTTTCTGGATTTGAGCTACTGCATAAAAATAGGAGCTCAAGCCCTTGAAGCACTAGGGAAGCACTGCAAATTTCTCACTGGGTTGCGACGAATAATGCACCCACTAGAGATGATTGACAAGCTCTCCCAGGATGATGAAGCTCTAGCAATTGCCTCTACAATGCCCAAACTCAAGCACCTTGAGATTGCTTATCTTCTTGTAAATACAACAAGTGTGATTGAGATTCTAACAAAATGCAGACAGCTTGAACTATTAGATATGCGAGGGTGTTGGAATGTGAATCTGGATGAGAATTTTGTGAAGAAATTCCCAAGATTGAAACTTGTTGGTCCCCACATTGTTGATTATTATGATATGAATGGTTGGGATAGTTGCTCAGATTACTCAAGTTCTTCAGGCTACTTACCCTGGGATTACCTTGCTGGCATGGACGATGATTATGATGAAATTTCCGATGGGTACTGGGCAGATGAGCAACAAATTGAGGATGTGGCAATGTGGTTTTACGATGATGTTGAGGCAATGGATGCTGGATATGATTGGCCTCAGTCTCCATGAGGTTGATGCATGCAAATCAATACTCAAACCAAGTTTAGAGTTTTCAGCATTGTATGTTCTGGATTATGGCACTAGAATTTGTGCTTATACTGCTGACTAGTATCAAAATATATCTGCTTCCTTTAAGATGTAAATATAAAGATGTATTCTGGTTTCATATTTTACTGGTATTCTGTAAAAGAACTTTGTACCACTCTATTAGAGCAATAATATGATGATACTTCTCTACCTAAAACTTTTGTTATCTTACTTAGTTTCTTGGAGGAGTTCAGCACAGGAACAACGAAACTGAAGTTTAGTTATCAGGAAGAAATGTTGAGTTTTCCTTGTTTGTTTTCTAATTTTTCTAAACTACTTAACAAGATTGGTTCTTGAGCCAATTAACTGAAGCAAACTAAAATGGCGTGTTTTCTGCCAAACTTCATAAGAAGAAAGGAGAAGGAAGAAAAATAGTTACAAGTAAAAGAATGGACTGCAAGCTGAAAGCTTGACGAAAGAAATATCTGTAACATCTATGCTCTTTGATTATATGGGTCCTCGGATCTCACCTGAATACATCATAAAGATTGAGCATTGACTTCGTATAAAGTATGTTAGAAACTCCTGAGTGCAAGATTAGACACCTTTGAATTTATTGGAAGTTGGTTTCAGTTTCTTTCAGGAAAATGGTAAATTGATTTGCACCAAATGGAAGTGATTTAAAGAGGCCCACTAAAGACACATGTTTAATCTATGTTGATTTGATTGCTTTCACAATACTGAGATGCTTAATTGTGTAACTTTCTAGCTTAACTACAATAAACCCTCTAGAGTAAAGGAAAACAAAAGATTATGTAAATAGTGTTGCTCTTTGCACAGAAACGTCTATTAAGGGAAAACAGCTGCAATGAAAAAAAATAAAAAACGGGTATATTTTCTTGAGAGAATGCTTTACTAAAAATGATTAAATGATTTGGCTGCATTAAAAAAGTTAAAAGGAAGAAGAAGGCACAACAGTCTTGCACAATTATTTCTCTGCAGATCTAGCAGGTCATTTTCTGAGGTACACTCCCATCATCACAAACCATTTTTTTCCTAAGCTTTACATTTAATTACAGCGACAAATAGGACGAGGGGGACAGACTGCCCCCACAAGCTTAGATACCTCTGAATTAATAATATGGCACCAACCCCAACTTCCCACTACAACCTCCATCCCCAGTTTAAAAAACAAAAGAAGAAAAAAAGAGTAAAGCCAATAATCATTAATGGTACATAATTCAAAGTAAAGGAGCTTATTGAAGAAGCCCAACAGGGGAGCTGGTTAAAGATTTCAAACTAATTATTCTGTTCACTATGTCAATCAGTCTTACATCAATATGGTAAATTTTGAAAATTCGGTTGATTATGATGGGGAACAAATGAATAAAAAAGAAATGATCAAACTCAGTTATCATATGAAAATTGAATTCACTAAGCTTGATTGCAACTTGCAAATCGACTTGAAATCCTCTCATTTACCTCCCTAAAATCTCTTTAATCTGCTGTATATTCACATTCCCACACTAATTCTTATACATTATTGGTACGAAGACGATAATGACACATGACAATATCTCATCCAGTAAGTTAAATGGTTAAAGATTATAAGACAAGAATACCAAACGTATGTAATAGATTAAACCCTCGATTTAATATGTAAAACCAAGGATTACAATCCGAAATCCCACTAGAACCCTCTCAATGCAAAAAAAAAAAAAAGAAAAAAAAGAAAAAAAGGAACAATATATAAATTGCATATATAAACAGCAGATGGAACCTTACAAGTCAAAGAAAGGACAAGAAATTGGGCTCCCAGCCTTGGCCATGTCAAAAAGGTAAGAAAAGATTCCAAACCTGTGATTCATTATATCACAGAGTTGTTGCATGCATTTGGTCTCTCCTTCCTGTTCTGACCCTGAAAGATGCCTTTAGGATAATCCCAAATATCAGACCAAAAACAGGGTTCTGTCCTTATGACCCCGCCTCTGTTGTAATGTTATATAGTTTGAACTTTGAATCAAACCAAAATGAAGAGGCCACTGAGTGTAATTTGTGGCATCTAACAATGTTGTCACATGAACTTTCCACATCTCAAAATTATACTGTATGTTCAGAAAGGAATCTTGTACATGTTAGAAGATTGTCCTTTCGTTGTTTTTTTTTTTTTTTTATTTCAAGATGTTCTAGCAATTGTCTAAAATTATATCATGTAATAAAGTTTGTTTGTCACGTTTATAACTGCAAAAATGGACCACAAAAATGTTGGCATTCTTTAATGTAGTTCATCAACATTGGTACGACAGTTCTGTATCTCACTGTCTCGATTGAGTTGATAAGTGTTTTGACTTGTATGCAAATTTAAGTAGTCTCCCAATTGAATTGATAAGATTCCCCCTACCATGTATTGGTTACCCTAGGTTCATTTTTAGGACAAGAGCTATAACGTCGCCTTCCAGCCCATAGAATTACATGGCCATTGCTCACTGTCTGCTATTTGTAAAGCTCTCTCTGAATCACCAAAACACGAGAGATTTTGAGGTAAACTGGATTTATAGTCTCACATGTAGATCTTGTGGCATAAACGAGTGCCGCATAAGCATAACGATGTATACTAACATAAAATGATATAAAGATTTTATAAGGTTTTATTTTAAACTACAAGATTCACAAGTGAAACCATAGACTAGATCCATTTAAAAATTTCTCCCAAAAACGACCTTTGTATGGTTTTTTATCCTTCCTATATGTCAATTATTGCGAGTAGATGCCCAAGTTTTTTGTTCAAAATTTATTATTGAATTTTTTTTATCTTATTTAAGAACATGCAAATGATTAAAATGCTTTTAAAGATTTGGACAGAAAACATCACCTCGAATTAGATGTACTAAAACAGCTTATTTTATAATAGACAATGCAATCCCGCGCATTCCATGGGAGAGTAACTAGCAAATGTATAGTACGAAATGAAAATTTTGGTTGTATTAAATATAATTTTCAAGAGAAATTAGGATAAAGAATGAAACATTTGGACTGAAAAAGAGCAAAGGTTTAGTTATACTTTTGATATTGGCTCCATATAATCTCAGAAATGAAAAAACCAGAAACACAAAGTAATTATTGGGAAAGAATGATACTCTCTGTTTTTTTTTAAGCTAATAGACAATGACTTTACTAAGTTGGACAACAATGTCAATAATCTTAACATTTCTTGTTTTTTCGGGCTAAGAACATAAGATAGTTTCAATAAGTTAGTATGGCAAAGGAACAATCCGCTTAGCATGAATAAGAGATTACTGCAAAACATAAAATCTGGGAAATTCAGAAGGTCATCAAGGAACAATATCTGTTTCTGAATGAGTCCAGAAGAAGCAGATAGAATCTCTATGAATATTGCACACAGCGCTTGGCTAGACTAATGAGATTCAGGTTATGGAAGTCTGGCTCAGCACTTGTGCTAGTCAAGATCTGCCCAAACTACTATAGTGGATGGCTTAATATTCAAGATTTTGCAACGATATAAATCCTCATCTTCAATTATAGCTGGGATATTCCATGTCCCAAGAGAAGGACCTGATATTTTCTAACCCAAAAAAGAAGAGCATAAATGAT
>JAMWEH010002131.1:0-16046 GCA_024721245.1 Mitragyna speciosa
TGTGTTTTTGTGTGTGTGTGTGTGAGAGAGAGAGAGAGAGAGAGAGAGAGAGAGAGAGAGATTTTAAAGGCGACCCTACGCGGACTTCACTTATGATCTCGTATATTATGAGAGATGCGTTACATCTACATAAACCCAATCAACTACTAGTAGCCATAGAATTGACAATACTAAAATTACCGAAAACATACAAGATAAACATCGAATCCCTACTGCAATCAAAGTAAAATGATAGTTATGAAAATAAATTATTGGCAAAAACAAACAAAAAATACTCTCAATGTGAAGATTCTTCATAAATAGAATTTAGCATGTGTTCCCACTGGCAAAAAAAAAAAAAAAAAAAAAAGCACTTTAGTAGAATTTAGCTATGAACTCCATTAATTTCTAAGATACATTTATTACTATTGTTATTTGTGAATGTTTAAACAATTCCAAGTGTACTTAAAAATTTAAAAAAATTTCACAGTTTATTTTTGACCCTACCAAAAAATAGTTATGGCCCTGACCCTGCTAGCAACTTCAAACGGCATTAAAAAGGAGCAAACACTAAATTCGGAATCGAGCCGTGTCTGACTCTTTTCATTTTAGACAAACCTCTCTCACAACCAATCTCTCTATTCATGGGTCTTAAATCCGAGACTTTACTTAAGAGGAACTGAATTCCTTCCACTCAGCCAAGCAGGTCATTGGTAAAGAATGTTTAAAACCAAACCATTTAATTAAGCATAACAACTTAAAGAAAGATGCTGACAGATCTTTATGTTTGTGGGGTATAACAATCTTGGTGATTTTTAGTTGGGGACATAGGCAACTTTGAGGGCATAAGAATTTGGTGGTTTTAACTGAGGACATGGAAAAAAGTGGTGCAATCCCGAAAAAAAAATACAGAACTTGTCACCGTTCTAATAAAAACCACAAGTAATACATACTTATATATCTTGTTAATTTACAGTAATATTTGTTTATCTATCAGGATTCTTGATTTGATTTGTTATTTTTCTAGTAGCAATTCAGTGTTTTCTTTTATGTAATTGAGGTAGTACCTGGAGCAGAAGTGAATGATTTCGTTATTATTAAATAGTTTTACGGGTTCCAAGAGAAAAAGGTTATAACAACTGCTTTATTTAGAAAACTAAGGAAAATTTACTCCTTATTTTTGCCCTCATCACTCAAAATAATTCCAACTCTGCCACTGCTCGAAACTCCAAATCGCATCAATTGAGAGACAAACTATTCAATTTAACATAGTACATCTTAAAGCATAATGCTGACGGATCTACATTTATGTACGGAATAAAATTTGGTGGTGAAATCCTAACGAAAAATACAAACCTTGTCCCCATTCTATTAGAATCACAAAAATAATATCCTTATTTATCTTCTTCACTAGTATTTCATTATGTATTATCACCTCCTAGTACAACTCTACCACTATAAATATGAACATGGAGAATTTGCGGCTAATCAACTGGCCTAGACATGTATGAGAATACTTTGGAAACTCAAAAAGAAAACAATCTCAGACTTTTGCAAATGATGATGCAGTAAACATTCGACATTCCAGAGAATCAATTGGCGATGGCACACTAAGTGGAAACCAGTATCCTGACCGTCGAATGCAAAAGGTGCCACCAGTTTTAAGACAGGGCAAGAATTACCAGCAAGACTACGATCCCTTGGTGGTTTCTCTGGGGCCTTATCATCATGGCAAAAGAGGAGCTTCAATCAGCTGAACGGACTTCAAACTGACGACCCTGCAGATGTTCGTTGCAGGTAGCGGTCGGGACGCAGGATTTTCTACTCCCAGGTACTAAACATGTCGATTATGCTAGAAATTGCTATATTGAGGGTTCTACAGAGAAAATACGACGAATGCAGCATTTGCACAAATGATGCTTCTTGATGCTTGTTTCATCATAAACCTCATATTAATAAAATATAAGCTTCGAGGAGAACCGCAATATCACCCATCAACATCTTGAGTAGCTTTGTGGTTGGAATTGCACTACGTGATATGAATGTACTCGAAAATCAAATCCCCTTCAGGATTCTTAAGCATCTGATGTGCTTGAGATATGGGCAACAACATATGAACACTGATGCTTCACCATGATTTCTTGATCTCTAAGTCGCTTCTGTGGAGTTTTAAAGCGGAGCTGAATATGGCCAGCAGGAGGGAAGAAGATCCTTCCACTTCATCTTTTGTGGAAGCTAATTCTGGCAATGTCTTGTCACTGAGTGTGGTGTCACTCTGAATTACTAACCAGACACAACACATGTCCTGAAATCCTACTCTAGCAACGGATCCCATCTGGCTTGCTCAACAGCATGGGTAAATTCATGTAAAAGTGCAGCCTTCTTTGGCCAGCATATCTCTAATTTGCCATGTTTTCCTTGGAGGAAAGGAAAAGACAATGGTGAGGGTAGCATAGAAAAATACATTCACTGCTTTTCGTTCAGCCACTAGATCTAAAGGCCGAAGGGAATTCATTTCGGGCCAAGCACGACTGAGTTCTTTGAAGGATGTCAAGCTTCAAATCAGGTTATTTCTATGCATTACTTGCAGTTCCAACTTTGGATTGTTAGCAGTCCAAACCAAAATTTTCTTTTCGAACTTAATTGCCTTACGAAATGTGCCCAGGTGCCATCAATGCCCCAGTAGTCTCAGAATATATTAAGTTTATGAGATCACTGATTGACAACCCAAAAGATGTGAAAGAACTGAGAGAAAAAAGGATATTGTTCTCAACCTTAGCCAGTGATGAAGAGGTGGTAAAAGTTTTAAAGGATCAACACTCACGGCACGAGCCATTTCGGCACTTTCCAAAACGTGAAGGAGGAAATTGAGGCTCACTATAATAACAAGGCAAAGACATGGTTAGCTGAACTCTTCTACACTTACTTTAGGAGTCCATGGACTGCCATTGCCTTATTTGCTGCAACTTTCCTCCTTGTCTTGACTTTTTTGCAGACCTATTATACAGTCAGGCCATTTTAATTTCCAGATTTGAATGAAAAATGTAAGCTACTGGTGAAATAGTTGCAAAAAATAATTTTCGATGTAGTGTATACAAGGTATCAAGTTTCCTTACATGTTGTACTCTTTAAATTTGTATCCTACTTATTTGTGGAAAAAAGCAACGCTTTATTTGTCTTTAATTTTTTTCCTTTTACCGTTTTCTGATTTCAAGTATGAATTCAAATCAAAAACAATTACTCGGTTTATTTTTTCATAAAAATAAAAAATGTAAAATTCGAACTGAAATCATTTAATGGATTTGCTCTCAATTTATCCATTACAAAATAGGAAACTAAAAGTGAACTGACTATTATTACTGGGCGTGCTTATTTTTACTTTGATTGGTGAGAGATCAAATAAATTTCACTTTAGGATAAAAAACAATATCAAATATTCATTGTAAGACTTCAGTGTTTTTTGTTCGAAGGAAGATCACCCAAGTTAAAATTAGACAAATTCATCATCCATTTCAATATATTGTTTTTCATTAGAAATTTTGTTAGAATTAATAAGTTGATCACTCTGTCCACTGTTCATTAATAAGCCAAGCAAATTGGTAGATATAGTTACGTACGGATTAATATTCTAATACAGTGTAACCGGGCCATTATTTACTTTAAAGACAAAGCCTATCTCTTCGTACTAATTTGTTCCTCAAACTATTAAGGCAAATGCTAAATGGTCCCTACTTTTATTGAATTTGTTTTAGTCCTTTCATTTTTAAATTGTATCACTAAATCTCGTTTATGTTTAACTCTTTTTGCTAAAACTTTTTCTAACTGTTGCAATAATGAAGTATCACTGTAACATTAGCTATAACAATTTAGTCGTTTGCTCCACAGTTCACAGAAATTGCATCATTTTATGAACTATCTTACTGCCAGACAACTATTATTGTGGACAGAAATTGATCTGAGAAAGCAATTAAAAGCTTACAGCTAAAGCCAAACAGACGGAGAAGTCAAAACAAGTCCACAGGAAGTCACACCAGCTGGTTGAATTCGACTGACTCTGTGCACAAAGTCTTGGATTTTGCTTTTTGGTTGAGAGGACAAAACTTCTCTTTTTCTTATTGAGAGGATTAATGTTCTACATCGTGTTTCACGTTGCTTAGGTCATTCAAGTTGTAAGCGTATTACGTATATGAATATTAACAATGGAGGAGTTTTGTAACATGAGGCAACCTTCTCAGAGATTGGATATTTAGAAGGTTAAATTTGATCTTTTTTCTATATCAAGACTCAAGAAAAAAAAAAGATTTTTCATTCTGGTTGTTTCTTAGGTTTTCTCACTTACTCATCTATTCAAACAGTCCAGCTAAAAGTCTTGGAATTAGCACTATATCTTTAAAAATCAAAATTCTTCAAAGTAGTTTTCTTGTTCTTTTTTAATAAATAATTGGCACTATATCCTAATGATAGATAAATACCTTATATATTTTGAAGGTAAAGTGATAATTTTAAAACTTACTTCTTTCTTGAGAATAAATAAAATTAATTATTAATTTATCACGCTTTGAAATTACTATGCCATGTCCTTCAAAAGGAATATATTATTGTATTTTTTTGGCAGGAAAAAGAATATTCATGTCACTAATCATTAGTCCAATTTGTACGTAAGATTAATAATTCTATGTCTAGAAATTCTCCAAAAATGAAATACGGTTGCATTGACTGTTCAATCCATTGTAATCTCATTAGCCAATCATATTTAAGTTGTACTTTGCATTTGTATACAGTGAAAAATATAATTATGACACAGAACAAGTTTTGGTGACCGATGGTGTCCATGTTTGGACTTGGGATAGCTCTGTTTCACAGTACCTCATTATCTTATAAAAATGACAATTATCCGTCAATTATAAAGATGATAGTGTGGTTTCTAATTTTTGCATGTTTTTAATTTTTGTTAGAGCAAATAGTAAAAATATCTACTCTAGATGGTTTAAATTGGACATGATGCACAACAAAATAAGTGATATTTTAGTATATTTATGTATGATCATAAATTATAAAAAGCAAATACATTATGATTTGTATAAACAAAAATGACAGGCATGTAAACTGAATGGAGTGGCTCATGATACTATATAAAGAGAGGATTGATTAAATAAAACACCATCAATCACAATGGTTGCTTCTTTGGTTTTGGCTCCAACACCTTTAAAAAGATCAAAGAAGAAGAAACAGTGGAGAGAATACTCAGATTTTCATTCAACTCAAAATAGATATTTACACTACTATCACTTATATACAAGAGCTAATGAATAAACAAAATGACAGCGGTCCTATTCTAGAAGTAATTCCTAACTAACTTGATCTATCTTATCTACATATTTCTTGGAGTACAAGCTCTTGATCAGCTGCAACTTAATTTGCTCGTGTAGCTTCTGATGATGACTGATTGCATGATCCTGTAGCTTGGACTTTCATAGCTTGAGCTAGTTGCTTGTTAGCTAGCTCAAGCTAAGCTGATCTATCAACTTGAGTTGGTTCATGGGCCTTTTATAATTTACAGTTGCTTTATTGGACTTCTCACATTTGCTTCATCTGTTGTTGTAATCTGTTGTAACCCAAGAGGCCCAAAACTACCAAAACCATCTACACTTCTTCATCCCCCCTCTAGTTGTAGCTTGGTGATAATCTGCCTAGCTTAACTTGCTTACTATAGTGTTGAATTGAGGACTGCCCAACACCTTAGTGAATATGGCTGCAATTTGCATTTGTGAACTAACATGCGTTGGTGTAATGAATCCTTCTTTGTACTTATTCCTTACTAGATGACAATCAATCTCCAAATGCTTCGTCCTTTCATGGATGACTAGATTCTCTATGATATGTACAGCAGCTTTATTGTCAGACCATAGTGAAATTGGAAGTTGTGTCTCAACTTTGAAGTCTGCCAACAAATAAGTGATCCATTGCAATTCACATATAGCTGCTGCTAAGCTTCTGTATTAAGCTTAGGCAGATGACTTAGATATGGTTGTTTGCTTTTTCGCCTTCCATGAAACCAATACTTTCCTAAGAAATATGCAGTATCCTGTGAGAGATCTTCATGTGTCCAAGCATGCAGCCCAGTCTGCATTTGAATAAGCCTGTAGAACAAAGCCATTGTTTACTGGATAGACCAGTCCTAGTGATGGTGTCCCTTTGATGTATCTAACCAGGTGCAATACTGCTTGCCAATGTAACTTTGTTAGAGCTTGAACAAATTGGCTTAGTTGCTGCACAGTGTATGTGATGTCCTGGTCGTGTAAATGTCAAATATAACATCCTTCCCACTAGTCTCCTATAAGGCTCTGCATCATCCATTAGATCACCTGATTCAGCTGATAGCTTTGTGCCTTTAGCCTGGGTGTTTTTGTTGGTTTTGCCCCCAACAAACCAACATCCTTGGTAATATCCAATGCATATTTTCTTTGGTTAATGTACATTCCATGTGCCTTCCTTGTAATTTCCAAACCTAGGAAGTATTTAGTTGCTCCTAGATCTTTGATGGTAAACAATATGTGTAAATGATCCTTTACTACTTGGATTTATTGCAAATTGTTAGGGTGTTAAATTGACATGTGATTTATATTTAATTTCCCCTTAGTTTGGTCAAGAATTGTGTTTAATACTTCCATTTATTCACTTCTTGTTATTTGGGTTAATGTAGGAAATTATGGAAGAAATGTGCTAAAATCGTCCTACAACTCCAGAAGACTATATTTGGTAGACTGTGACCACGGTCTATTCACGCTGCAGTGCATAAATTCTCGGAACGGGATGATTTTCAAGAAGGTGATTTGGAAAGGGTCCCACTTTCTATATAATGAGGACTTTCAGTAGACAAAATTCTTTATTGAAAGAATTGGAAACCAAGACAAAGGAAAGGAGTTTGACTTGTACAAAGAAACCAGGAAAAAGGAAAGAAGAAGTTTGAAAAGGAACACAAAGAAGGAAGGAAAGGAGAAAAGAAAGAAACGTGTAGTGAGGAAAGGGAAAAGATATAGGGGAACGCAATTTCTGGAGCAGGACACACGCACGTTGGCAGAAAAATATGAGAGAGCTTTAGTTTGTTTTTAGAGTTTTCTATTAGTTCTTTAGTTTTTCTTCTTCTTCTCTCTACGAACAAAAAATTCTGTTAAATATTTTTGGAGATTTGAAGCCATGATTCGTGGCTAACTCTTCTATCTAGTTGAAGGATAATCGAAACTCTTGGTTCATCTATTACTGTGAGATCTAATTGATTTTTATTATTTTCTACGTTTTTGGATATTTATTTATTCTCTGTTTAATTCCAAGGTGATTGTGTTCATTCTTGTGTGATTATTCTTGCGCAAGTTAAATAATTGGCCACTATTTAATTGTCAAATAATCTAAGGCCATCTAAAACGTCAAATCCGTAATTGTTTGATAGTTTTAGTATTAGTGGCGAGTGATTAATTCAATTGTAATAGAAACTTTTGGATTATATCACGGGAATAGATAATCTAATTTGAACAAAGCCTCTTAGGTATTTGCTGGTTAGAATTGGTAGCTTTTCTAGTTTTAAAGCTGTTGAATAATTGAATCCTAAGGTCTTACCTAGGGTTATTATTTGATTAGAGAAGTAATTAACGGTCTTACCTTGATTACCGACACAGTAAGGAAGAGCAGGTTGTTAGAGCTTCTCAACAACCATAACCAATTTATTCATGAACAGTAGAATTTATTATTGCATCGATGATCAGTTAAATTGAACCAGAGTTAAGATTATTCCTTTGACTAGAGCTTAGTTAATATTTGATTTCGTTTAAATTAATTTTGCGTTATTAGACTTCTTTATTTGAATCCTTTGATTATTTAATTATTAGATTTCTTAAATTGAATTTTCTTTAGATTAATTCTTGTTAAATCCCCCTCTTTAATTTTTAGTTTTAAAGAAAATAAATCTACTAGTCCCTGTGGATACGACCCTACTCATCACTGCACTTCATTTTATTTTTAATTGAGTAGGTGAATTTATTTTGCTGGTTTGACACCCAACAAATTTTGGCGCGTTGCCGGGGATTGGTATTGATATTTATTTTCTTTTTGGTTCTATTTTAGTTGCTAGTTTATGTCTCGTTCTTCTCGTATAGGTGAGCTGCAATTTGACCCTGAGATAGAGAAGACTGCACGAAGATTGAAGAAAGAGACTAAGCAACTGACTGAACTAGCATCCTCATCACCTGGACTAAAGTTGGCAACCGATCTTAGTTGAATTCTCTAGTGACTCAGAGGAAGAAATCACCATGGCTAACGAGAGAACTCTGAGAGAATTGGCTACACCTGATTTAAATCATCAACCTCTATGCATTCAATATCCTTGCTTT
Organism: Mitragyna speciosa; assembly: GCA_024721245.1. Lineage (NCBI taxonomy): Eukaryota > Viridiplantae > Streptophyta > Magnoliopsida > Gentianales > Rubiaceae > Mitragyna > Mitragyna speciosa. The sequence goes on from JAMWEH010002131.1 coordinate 8,364, forward strand.
AGATGTAGCATTTGAATTAAAATCTGGTCTTATTCACTTACTCCCTTCTTTTCATGGCTTACCAGGTGAAGATCCTCATAAGCACCTCAAGGAGTTTCATGTGGTGTGTTCTACCATGAAACCCCAAGGAGTTAATGAAGAACAAATCAAGCTAAGAGCCTTCCCATTCTCCTTAGCCGATAAAGCTAAAGATTGGCTCTACTACTTGCCTTCTGGATCAATCACCACATGGAATGAGATGAAAAGGCAATTTCTTGAGAAATTCTTCCCTGCTTCAAGAGCTGCAAACATACGTAAGGAAATATGTGGGATTAGACAGCACAATGGTGAAACATTGTACGAATATTGGGAAAGATTCAAGCAATTGTGTGCTAGCTGTCCTCATCATCAATATCAGATCAACTGCTCATCCAATATTTTTATGATGGATTGTCTCCTACTGATAGGAAGATAATAGATGCTGCTAGTGGAGGTGCATTGATGAATAAAACTCCCACTGATGCAAGAAACTTAATCTCTGGGATGGCTGCAAATGCACAACAGTTTGGTGACAGATTTGATTCCACTTCTGAAAAGTCAATGAGGTAAGTGTGTCTTCCATTGATAAACGTTTAGATGCATTGACTTCCTTGGTTGAAAAATTGGCTGTAGGACAGTTACAACAAGCAAAGACTTGTGGGATTTGTTATGCTCCGAGTCATCCAACTGATATGTGTCCGACTCTACAAGATGATCCAAACGAACAAGCCAATGCGATTGGAGGATTTCCAGGACCAGCACAAAGAAGATATGATCCTTATTCAAACACGTACAATTCGGGATGGAAGGGATCATCCGGAATTTCAGTTATGCATCAAGACCACAAGGATACCAACAGCAGCAATTTCAGCTTAAACCATCAATTCCGTTGCCACAGCAACCGACATCTTCAAAGCAAGGTAAGTCTATTGAAGAAATTGTGAACTCTTTAGCTAATGATGCTCAGCAATTTCAACAGGAGACAAGAGCAAGCATTCAAAATTTGGCGAAATCAAATGAGTCAATTGGCTTCCTCTGTGAGTCAAATACAAACTCAAATTTCTGGAAAGTTACCTTCACAAACTGTAGTGAATCCTAAGCAGAATGCTAGTGCCATAACCTTGAGGAAGTGGCAAGGAATTGAAAGAGCCTAATAAAGAGTATCCAATGATGAAGAAGAGGAACTCGAGAAGGAGCAAGGTGAAGTTGAGTTCTCCAAACTTGCAAGAGTCAAAATCTAAAGAGAACTCTCCACCTATGATGACGCCTCCCCCACCTTTTCCCAAGTAGATTTGCAAAAGTCTAAGAAGGAGGAGCAAGAACAAGAAATTCTTGAGACGTTTCGAAAGGTTGAGGTAAATATTCCACTTCTTGATGCCATTAAACAAATACCTCGATATGCTAAGTTTCTCAAGGAATTGTGCACAAGTAAGAGAAAGTTGAAAGGCCATGAAAAGGTTCATATGGGTGAGAATGTATCAGCTGTGCTGCAGAAAAAGTTGCCAGCAAAGTGTAAGGACTCCTGGTATGTTCACTGTTCCTTGTAGAATAGGAAATTCTAGAATTGAAAAGGCTATGTTGGATCTATGGTGCTTCTATAAATGTTATGCCTCGTTTTATTTATGATTCATTGAATTTAGGACCTTTAAAAGAAACGGGTGTAATAATCCAACTAGCTGATAGATCTAATGCATACCCGATGGAGTTCTCGAAGATGTTTTAGTTCAAGTTGATAATTTGAGTTTTTCCTGCAGATTTTTATGTTCTTGATATGAAGAAGATATTTCTTCCAACTCAACTCCTATTTTGTTAGGAAGGCCATTTTTGAAAACAGCTAGAACAAAAATTGATGTGTTTTCTAGGAACGTTGACTATGGAATTTGATGGTGATGTTATTCAAGTTCAATATTTATGATGCCATTAAATTTCCTAATGATTGTCACTTCAGTTTTTGTTCTAGATGTTATTGACTCTTTAGACGCAGCAAAAGTTTGAATTGAGTGAAGAAGATGTATTGAAGACTGCTCTAACATGTAGTCTTAATCATGAGGATGTCAAGGGACAAAAAGGGAAGTTTGATCTTACCTCTTGAACTGCAGGAAATTATTGCTGCATTGAACTCACTTCAACCTAAGAAGGTTGATGTGTCTTATCTCACATTACCTTGTCTCACTCAAAACTTTCTACTCCTCTATTGTGCAGGCTCCACAGGTTGAATTAAAACCACTGCCCTACTCACTTAAAATATGCATTCTTAGGAGACCGAAGATACACTACCAGTGATTATCTCTTCAAAGTTGAGTGAACTGGAGGAAGAAAAGCTAATTCGAGTGCTTAAGGACCACAAAGAAGTAATGGGATGGATTGTTGCAGATATAAAAGGAATTAGTCCCACAACATGCATGCATAGAATTTTGATGGAGGATGATGCCAAACCGTCTAGAGAAGCACAACGTAGATTAAATCCACCTATGATGGAGGTAGTCAAGAAAGAAGTTTTAAAACTTCTTGATGCAGGTATCATCTATCCAATATCGGATAGTAAGTGGGTAAGTCCTTTCACAAGTGGTTCCAAAAAGACAGGTATAACTGTGATGGAAAATCCCAATGGTGAGTTAATTCCTACTAGAGTTCAAAATGGATGGCGAGTATGTATTGACTTCAGAAGTTGAACTCTATGACTCGAAAAGACCATTTTCCCTTACCTTTCATTGACCAAATGTTAGAAAGGTTAGCAGGAAAATCTCACTATTGTTGTCTTGATGGTTATTCAGGTTTCCACCAAATACCTGTTGCACCCGAAGATCAGGAGGAAAACGACATTCACATGCCCTTTTGGCACCTTTGCGTATAGGAGAATGCCTTTTGGTCTTTGTAATGCACCCGCCACGTTTCCAGAGGTGTATGGTTAGCATATTTTCTGATTTTGTATAGAACATCATAGAAGTTTTCATGGATGATTTCACAGTCTATGGTGACTCTTTTGATCTATGTCTTGCTAACCTTGCTAAAGTTCTTAAGAGATGCATTGAAACAAATCTTGTTCTAAATTATGAAAAATGTCATTTTATGGTAGATCAAGGCATAATTTTAGGTCATGTGGTATCATCTAGGGGCATAGAAGTTGATAAAGCAAAGGTAGATGTCATTAAGAGCTTACCTTTACCCCTCTAGTGTGCGGGAAATTCGTTCTTTTCTTGGCCACGCAGGTTTTTATCGGCGCTTTATCAAGGACTTCTCAATGATTGCACAGCCTCTCTGCAAACTTCTCCAAAAGGATGTGACCTTTGAAGTTTGATAACAACTTGCAAGATTGCTTTTGACAAGCTCAAGGAGTTGTTAACTTCAACACCAGTTGTCCAACCACCGAATTGGAATCTTCCATTCGAAATTATGTGTGATGCGAGTAACTACGCTGTGGGTGCCGTTCTTGGGCAAAGAGAAGGAAGAGCAGCTTATGTTATATACTATGCCTCGAGGACATTAGACAATGCTCAGTGCAACTATTCTAACAACGGAAAAAAGAACTCCTTGCTGTAGTTTTTGCTTTAGAAAAATTCCGTTCATATTTACTTGGTACTAAAGTAATTGTCTACTCTGATCATGCAGCATTAAAGTACTTACTCACGAAGAAATAAGCAAAGCCAAGACTCATACGATGGATACTATTGCTTCAAGAATTTGATATGGAGATTCGAGATAGGAAAGGTGCAGAAAACTTGGTTGCAGACCATCTCAGTAGATTGATCACAAGTGAGGAGCCCAAACCACTGCAAGACAATTTTCCAGATGAGCATCTTTTTAATATTCAAAAGATAATTCCATGGTATGCCGATATAGTTAACTATTTAGTTACTCGTACGCTGCCTAAGTGATTTATCTCGAGCTCAAAAAGATAAGATTAGAAGTGATGCTAAATATTATGTTTGGGATGATCCTTATTTATGGAGGTACTGTGCTGACCAAGTTATTCGCAGGTGTGTTTCTGAAGATGAAATCCACTTCTATACTCTCTTTTTGTCATTCATATGCCTGTGGTGGACATTTTGGTCCAAAAGAACAGCTCGTAAGGTATTAGAATGTGGGTTATTCTGGCCTAATTTGTTTCGTGATTCATATGTGTTTTGTAAGTCATGTGAAAATTGTCAAAAGACAGGTAACTTAAGCCACTAGAGATCAAATGCCCTTAATCCTATACTTGTTTGTGAAATATTTGATGTGTGGGGGATTGATTTTATGGGTCCATTCCCATCTTCTTTTGGCAATGAGTACATTCTTTTAGCTGTGGATTATGTTTCAAAATGGGTTGAGGCAAAAGCTACACGTACTGATGATGCTAAAACTGTTGTAAGGTTTTGTCAAATCTAACATTTTTGCAAGGTACGGGATGCCAAGAGCTTTTATAAGTGATCGAAGGAAAGCATTTTTGCAATAGGGTATTTGAGGCTTTAATGCAAAGTATGGTGTGACTCATCGAACTTCCACTGCAGTACCACCCACAAACAAGTGGTCAAGCAGAGATATCAAATAGAGAAATCAAGTCCATACTTGAGGAAAACGGTGAATCTCAACCGAAAAGACTGGAGTCTTCGACTTGATGATGCACTTTGGGCCTACCGTACTGCTTATAAAACTCCTATAGGTATGTCTCCTTATCGTTTGATTTATGGAAAATGTTGTCACCTACCAGTTGAATTAGAGCACAGGGCATATTGGGCGATTAAACAATGCAATATGAGGATGGATGAAGTTGGAGAAACACAGGAAGCTGCAATTACAAGAGTAAGAAGAAATCCGAAATGAAGCTTATGAGAACTCGCGCATTTACAAGGAAAAGACCAAAGGTTTTCATGATCAAATAGGTCTCAAAGAAGGAGTTTTCAATAGGGCAAAAAGTTCTTCTTTTCCACTCTAAATTAACGTTATTTTCGGGTAAGTTGCGATCTCGTTGGAATGGACCATTCATAATCACTAATGTTTTTCCTCATGGTGCAGTTGAAATTCAGAGTCCAGACACCGACAAAACCTTTAAGGTTAATGGTCATCGCCTTAAGTCATTCTATGAGGGAATTCAAGCTTTTAAAGTTGAAGAAATGGCCCTTGAGCATCCCAATTATTTAGATTGAAAAGAGACTACGTCTAGCCAAAGACGTTAAACAAAGGCGCTATTGGGAGGCAACCCAATTTCTTTCAATTATTTAGTTCTTTTTATTGTTTTTAGTTGTTTTAAGTTTAGGTGTAAAGTTGATTATTTTTCGTTTTGGCAGAAGACTTTTTATGGCAGACTGTGATCACGTCTTACAGTTAGTACAATAACAGTTAGAAGTTTAGAAATTCCAGAAGACTTCTTCTTTCTATACCATGACCGCGCCTTGAGAAATCATCATTATAACATGTCACGTAAAAGTCAGAAGACTTTATTTGGTAAGGCGCGGTAACGTCGTGTACAGACAATGTGAATAGATTGATGCGGGTGAAATTCCAAAAGACATCTTCTGTTATGGCGTGATCACGCCATAATGCAACTAGTCTTCTGATCCCTGAGAGGTTGCAGAAACATATTTGACGTGCCCAAGACAGAAGACCTCATCCATTACAGCGTGACCACGTTGTATAAATATAAGTCTTCTGCCCAAAATATTACATACTCTAAAAAAAAAAAAAGGGGGGGGGGCTGTTGCAAATTTTTAGCCCTAAATTTCTTTGTTTTCTTTCCTATTTCTATTTCTTTTTTCCCTTCTTCTTTTCTTCTCCCCCCTTTTTCTTTTTTTTTCTGATCGCCGATTCCTCTCTCGACCTCCTCCCTCTCATCTCTATCACCGGAAACTCCCTCTCTCTCATCTCTATCGCCGAACCCCCCTCATCTTTTCTCCCCCTTCTCTTTTCTATTTCTTTCTCTTTTTATTTTTTTCTTTTTACTTTCTTGCTGCAATTTTTTCTTTTTCTTTTTCTCCTGTCCTTGGTTCCACCACCGTCGTCTCTCTCTCTTTACACTACCGACCGCCGATCGGCGACCCCATCCCCTCTTTCCCTTCTACTTTTCTCTGTTTTTCTCTCCCCCTTACCCCAGCTCCAAGGCCCGACTCCACCTGCACACATACACGGCCGACACCACACACACACTCACGCCTCACTTCGCACACACCACAGTCAACAATCTCCAGTTTTACTATATTTTCAGTAAGTTCTTTTTGGGAATTCTATTTATTTATTTTATGAATTTTGAATGCACTTAATTTTTTCTGGTAATGGTGATTGCAGCTTAGTTGACTATTGGATTTAATTACCTTGATTTGGTTACTAGTTGATTACTGATAGCTTCTTCTACTTGAATTGAAGTTGAATTGATTGTTTTGATAATTTTAATAGCTGCACGGTGGATTGATTTGGTTGAATGGTGTTTATATGCTGGCCATGTATTAATTCTTTGTTGGTTATGGTGTTTACTGCACATTGATTCTAATGGTCAAGCAATTTGTGAAAAATTTTGTGAATTTTGTTGGAAGAATCCTGACCTATACCATGCTTTGCTTAGTCTTGGAATATTGGTTGACATAGTTGTTAAAAGTTACTTATACATTATTCTGGATTGGCAAGTTTTTCAAAGAGTAGTTCATGAAGTATGCATGGTGATTTTGCTGCAAGATTGGTTGGATTTGTTAATGGTATTGTTACTTCTTAGTGATAATTCTCAATTGGGAATTGTTATTTGGTTGGGCTGTGGAGATAAACGATTATTTTGCGGGAATTATTGCTAAAGTTTTATCATTGACTAGTAACTATTGCTGTGGTTGCGTTATTGATGTGTGTGTTGGTTCCATTTTTGTTTCTCTTATTATATATTTGGCCATTGTTTTTAGCTGAAGCTTTTTGACTTGATTTTAATTGATATAACTTTTGAGATACAATTGCTACACTGTGGAAGTGATTCTTCTTAATAGTAGTTGACATTTATTTTTAGTGGGGTGCTAATTCATGTGTGGGAATCGAATGCATATAATGGAATGACTTGATTAATTGGTTGTTCATTTACTAGGTTGCACTAATGGGAAGAACAACTCAACCTTCCAAGAAGAAATCAAAGGCACCTCAAAGACAAGCGATTCCTCCAATTCCACAAGCTAAAAAGCGACAACCCTCTTCTACTTCTAGAAAGAGGTCTAGATTGGGAATTGATAAGGGAGTTCTACCACTTTCCTTGGACCAGCTAGGCGGTGCTCTCGACCAGCTGTCTACTCATCAAAAGAGACGCCTACAAGTGTTGAAGACAAGATCATTTGCACCCTGCAAATGTATCGATCCAGCAGCGTTGGATCACTTGAAAATTGCTGATGAGGTACATAAGCTCTTCTCTAATATAGGTTGGCAAAGGTATTTGACTATTAATTATCCAACTTATCATGAGTTAATTTATGAGTTTTATAGTACTTATCAGTTTGAGAAACCTGCTGAACTGAATTTGACTACTCCTGGGGTGATTAAATTTAAATTGTTAGGAGTACAATTTAGCAAGTCTATCACCGAGTTCAATGTGTGCTTAGGCTTTGTTGATGAAAGTTCGGTTAATTCCGAAGAATATGTCAAAAGCGCATGTGATTTTGTTGAGCCATTTTTTTCGGGTAGTGTGGGATATTGGCAAGAGATGTCAGATGACCCTCATGCTTA
>JAMWEH010001195.1:0-41570 GCA_024721245.1 Mitragyna speciosa
TACCAACAGAGTTACCAAGCTTCCTTGCATTGTTCTTATTCATGAATTTGGGAGGGAGGTTGCGTATTAGCAGCCAAAACCATGATATAGTGAAATCTAGTTCCTCAAATGGTGTGCCTCATTGGCCACTATTTGAGTACAACATGGTAACCTTTAACATACCAAGGACCTCCTTCAAGTGCTTTTTGTCTATCTTGTTCTTTCTAGAAAATAAAAAGGAATGTGTTTGAGGCCAAATTAGTGATCTTTGGTCCAACCGATGCTTTCCAAAAGTTGACCAGAGTATTCTCCACACCGAATTGCTAATTTCCTTCTCTACCCAAATCTTGCCAACAATAATAAGAGAGTTGAAATTATGCTATGTTTCTTCATTGCTTTCCAAGAAGATGGGTTCTTCAAAACATGTGAGCTTCTGGGTCTTGTGAATTATTTGGTCAATGTTTACTGGGTCACTCATGATTCAATCAAAACCAAGTTTGAAAGTAAAGGAGAGAGAGAGAGAGAGAGGGGGGGGGGGGGGGGGGGGGGAATACAAGAAGATGATTTGATTTTGGAATTGGGAAATTAGTCCAACCGGTTAAGACTAAAAAAGGAATCAATGGCTCCTTTGATCACTCTCTACTTGGTATAGGGAGGATCTTTTTGCTCTATTCTTGAAAGAGAAAAGCTCTACGGAGAGGACCCAGAGAGAGGTTTTGTATGCCATATTTTCAATCAATTGTACTTTGAAGAAACTAATGAAGAGATTTCAACATCAATTTTTTCCTAAAAAAAAAATCTTAAAATTTGAAGTCTAAATTAATTCTTAAATTAATATAGGGACCATTTTTAACCATTTATTTTTGTGTCACCTTTTTATTTTGTTCTAGGTGAATTTGAAGTAAAACATTTCCATTCTCAATTTTCCACCTCAATGTCAATGTTTTCCCGTGAGATAAAATCTCTCATTAGCCGAAATAATACGGTAGGGAAAAGAAACTTTTCTTCCCATTGGATCCATTTTAGCGGACTAGACACCTAAAACATTGCATTAGTTGTATATCATGCGCTCTCTCTCTCTCTCTCTCTCTCTCTCTCTCTCTCTCTCTCTCTCTCTCTGTTTGCTTTGGCACATAAGAATTGGTTTGCGTTTCAAAAGTTTTGTAGTGATTCAACAAGCAACTCGATGAGCCAAAAAGGAAAAAAAGAAAAAATCAAGACAAGTACTCTTGAGGAAATTAACTTGGGAAAGTTTGAGGAACAGACGATGGATTACAACTTTTAGTTCAAATTAGACTCTAAGACCGGAACTTATTCCATTTGAATTATTGGCAGAATTACTTGTCTACCATTATCTATTATTAAAGAAACAATAGAAAGCTAAGAAATAGTAGTTGTCTGGGTAACATTTGAGAAAGATCCCATGAAGAGTTCCCTTCCTAGTGTAACATTTGCAATCTCATCATATGTATGACAACCTCTGATTTTCCTATGGATCTTTTCTAAGCTATCGACAACATTCTTCATTGATGGTCTTCTAACAGTGGTATCTACACATTGCAGTGCCAACTCCAAAAGCTGCATAGCTTGGGTTGAGTAGTGTCTTAATTTCTTGTCCACAAAATCTTCAACACGGAGAAGACCCTTTGCCTTCAATTTGTGGGAAAATTTTTTTTGGTAAAATGTAAAGGCGTCTAAACAAATAGCTTAATAGAATATAATACCAAACTAAAATGCTGCAAGAATGCATGGCACATGCCAACTTTTATTTATATATAGATGCTGATATGATCAAATGTTAAATGAAAAAATCATGCTAAATGAAGTGAGGAGGTGATTTTATCGTTGGCTCTGTGCTCAATGCAGGAAAACTTGTCTAATCCGACACGATCTATGTCAGACTGAGTCTTGGTTGTTAACTCTTAGAATAACAAATAATACTTTGAAATAAGAAGACATTTGGTGGTAAGTAACTCGTGCGGTGGTGAAATTTTAGCAGATATTTTAGTAGGTTGAGAAAAAACCTGTAAAAGACTTAGTTCAAAACTATGAGGTTGTTTTGTGACATGGAACAAAATCCAACTATTCAATCATGGCAATCAAACTAAGATTTGTGCTCATGGCAGCAAGTCTATGAGATCATTTAGGTATAAAGTTTTGCAGATTGATGGAACTCGCTGAAAGCATGTATGCATAATTTGGACCACGGCAAAGAAGAATGCAAGATAGACCAATGGCCTGTTAGAGAATGCAGTTCAAATAATAGTAACCACCGTCAATAGTCCAAGCAATACAAACGAATTGTAGCGATGATTTGTTGAATGCATTTAAACTCAGAACAACAAACGTACTCATGGAATCTAAACAAAACTGTTGTACCTGAGAAACCAGGTTCTCCTGCTCAACTGATTAAATCCTAGCAATGGCTTTATGCCCGCTAATCAACTCTAGTAAAAAGACCCCAAAGCTGTACACATCACTTCTCTCCGAGAAGTCCTTGTATGACTTTAACCTTACAGAAGATCATAGAAATCAAATATCATAACAGATTTTCTTTATGTTTCTGTTTATACGAATAGACTATACACATGCAAATGGTATCTGTGCATGTACAGAGAAGATTAATTCGTCAACAGTACATAAAGCTTTGATTGCATGAATTCATTGAGCTGTGTACATAACGAAGGTGACTTGAAACAGGCTACAGGAGATTTTATGGAGACAAACCAAGTGCCTGGCAGATTACTCCACCAGGTATAATGCAGGCAGTATGCATGAGGGTACCATTGGTATTGTCTGTGCTTGTGAAACTCGGACACGAGATTTTATCTGTCACATGTAACTCTAGAACTAAGCATTTTCACTTCAAAGTAAGCAAGTAATACAATCAGTAAGCATGCAAAAAATAATTCATGCTTCCAGTTCAGCAGGAGAAAGAAGAAGAATAAATGACCTTTCAATTATAAAAAATCCAACACTATGTTGTTCCTTGCAAATATGCCTGTTGCACGCAAAACTGAGCTCAAGTACTGGTTTCCAATTCAATGTACAATACTAGTTTTAGACTGATATAAACAGTGATACACTCAGTTAATCTGCAAACAGTGACATAATTGATCCGCAAAAGGAAACAAAATGTGAACTCAAAAGTAATTGGATAGTACTTTCACCACTAGAGCTGTTCAACTAATGATCCCATGTTAATCAGGCTACAAAGATGGACTTGTATTCTTAGGAAAGCAGTTGTACATAATTTTTGGTTTGAGAAACAACCAGACCAAAAAATTAACCGCTAGAAAGCAATAGAATCACTGTAATTCTAGTAGAGAAGATATCCATAGTGTCTCTGCACACATAAAATTGTAATTCTCGTAAAGAGGGATTACTCACTCTGGATCAAGGAAGCAATCAATGGCTCTGGAAGGTAATGCATAACATTCCTCTGCCAGCAATCCATAAATTCCAAAATCAGCAACCTTGGCATTAAAATTTTCATCAACTAGAATATTTCTTGTTCCAAAGTGCATATGTGGTATAGGAGGCTGGAAGCTGTGAAGATGCTCAAGACCTGATACAAAATAAAAGTGAAATGGCTTGGTGATCTGATTTCTGATCAAACAGCCATAGTGAAGAATGAAAAGTCTATAAACCTTTTGCTGCCCCTATAGCAATCAATACTCTTTGACGCATGTCAAGTTTCCAGTTGGTAAGCCATCGTTACCTGAAAAGGACAGCTGCATTTAGAAAGCCAGGTACATGAAGTCAAAAACCAAGTTACATGCACAGACATTCAGGTACAGAGGCAGAGAGACAGACAGACACACGCACTAAAATACGGAGAGAGAGAGAGAGAGAATATAAGTGATTCCCAACATCTTGACTCAGAAGATAATCATAGACAAGCAACTGCTAATGGTTCTCTTCACAAAATGCCAGAAGCTCGACAAGGTGCTTGTGTTTGATACGGGCCATGCGGTTCATCTAAGAAGCACAGTGTTCTCTCAGCATACTCTAAATTACATGGTTCAAAGGACTAACCAGAAGGCAAGACATCCATAGATAATTGTTTGGAACCTATTTCATTGCTATGGAAGATTCAATTGTAACATTAAAATGGAACCATTATACATGAAAACCAAGCAAAAAGCAAAGAGCTTTGGCCCAAGATCGTGCCACTAGAACTTCTCATAACAAGTTAAAGATAAATTTTTACCTTGTAATGAAGGGAAAGTATAGGGTGATGAAGGCGTCTCTTAATGGCAACAAAGGATCCATCTGTTAGTAATCCTTTATAAACTACACCAAATGAACCTTCTCCAATGATATTAGTCTCACTAAAATTTCCTGTGGCATGCTCCAAATCTAATGGTGTTAATCGAAACAAATTATTAACATCCTGAGAAGGGAGAGCACCAGCATTTGGAGAAGCATCCTGTTCCCACTCAGCTGAAGGAAAAGAATGAGGATCTTAATTTTTGAAGGAAGCAATGGAAGTCAAACAGCATCAAAAGAACAGAATTAAAACTTCATGCTTAGAAGCAACACAGCATATGCAAGACAACATTATGCAGGACTTTTATCTGTAGCAGTTGTTGGTTTCTTTGCTGAAGAGTTAGAAATCTAATAGAATTATTACAAGCCTCCAGAATATTTTTTCCATGGTCCCAAAGTTCTCTAATGGATGTCTGCTTGCATCTCATATTCATTATTGAACATATTCAAGTAGATATTGTTACTTCAACACCTGATTACTGTAAGTGAAGAATCAAAATAGATACTTGACTGGTGAAATTATGGAGTTTCAGGCTTTCAGCTACTATTAGAAGTCCATAATTGATAGTAAACAGCTTCATCATTTCTGTGGTTCTTCTTGTCTTACAACTAGAAACTGTTCTAGAGAATGAACTCAAGTCCACGACTAGTCATGATTATAAGAGTATCGAGCTATACTTGGACGAAGTAGAAAAGTGCAGGACATCATAAACACAACAACTAATATAGATATTGAAAATGAATCGTTGTATATAATCAGGCATTATATAGAATATTTTATATTAAAAATGATTGTCTCGTCACATGATCATTTGAGGAGGTATTGCATTATTAACTTACATACAGAAGAATATTTGGAACAATCTGGGAAGTGATACAAGTAACATGCAAATATAAACAGTACATTTTATTTTGTCCTCAGTTATGATAAACAAAGCAACCGCATACTAGAAATTTCAAGGAATATTCTAAGAGTTAAGGTTAGTATTACCCGAAGGTGATGGAAAAGAAGACTTTGCATCAAATTTTCTCCATATTACTCTTCTTAGTCGATTCAACCAGAAGCAGACAAGAACAATGATAATTAACACAAGCAAAGCAACACCAGCACCACCAAAGATGGCAGTGAATTTCTGTTTAGTTGGTCTTTTGCCAATTACTCCTTCAATAGGTCTGACTGCAGTTTCATTATATTTCCCATCGTCTCTTCTCACAATTTTTGTTCTCCTTAACCTGCAAAAATTTGTCATTGTTGTTCTGGTGACAAAGAATAGTTCTCATTCATATCCATCCAGATGCACAAAAGGCCAATTTGCCATTGAGGATTTTTTCTTGTTTGAGCTATTTAGAGGAGGGTAAGTGACAGAATGGAAAGTTAAATAAAGAGAACCTATTAGGTTTTGGTGACTCAAATCTTTTCTCACCTATTATCCATGCTGTACACTTTTATTTAATGCTCTTCTTCTGTTTCCATAAATTCTCCTTCAGCATTATGCCGCATTTAAACCAAGTATCAGTAAGACAATAAAACCCAGACCTGAGAACAATATTTCTACTGGTCATCTAAACAGTGAATATCAAATGAGCATTGAGATAAAATTGTAAAAGGCAATTTCAGCTAATAACTATCTTGTTGACAACCCTTAGCATGCACCAAGGGGGAAGAGAAGGAGGAACCTTACACCAATGCAACACTTTAGCCTTTCAGCTTTTGACGGCCAATACTCTCCCATTTTCTCAGAAATAGATATCTTCCAAGGTCACTGAGTTTGAAACAAGCATCTAACTGTTATCTTGAAAGATAAAGAAACACGATCAGTTAAAACTGGAAATAAAGAAGAAATTATTAATGTTCTTATGCCACAACACTATGTTTAAAGTGGTGTTCAGGAAAAACTAAATTGAACTCCAAATAACCATACTGAATAGAAGAACAGAGTAACAAAATGGTAATCAATGAACAAGACATTGTTGGGAGCAGAAGAAAGTTGTACTGTTGGTGATGAAATTAATAAAGTATTATGGACATGCATACTACTGTGGGGAGATTTGGTTAAGCCAAGCAACCAGTGAATCCTGGACAATAATGAACTTTGTGTAGATCAAAATGACAGGAAATTATGCCTCACAAGAATGGTGGAAGCACTCAACCTACAAGAAAAATTTAAGGGTTAATCCAATCGCTAGGCTTACCTTTAACATGAACAAAGCTAGACCAAAAGATCCGAAAGAAAGCTACATTGAGTCATTGATACTGTTCTTCAAAATAAAAACCAAATCTATCTTTTGATTCAAGGTTGAATTAGAGAGGGAGTGATGAGTAGGCAAACAAGTGCAACGATAATTCTAAATTTTGAAGAGAACAGAACATGGAAATGGCTAAATTTCAAGATTCTATTTTCACTGGAAAGGACAGATAATTCAATTACGATGTGCTCACGTGCCTTAAACTCCAAAAATTTCTGTCAGCAAAATCTTAGATTTCCAATTCCCACGATACTCATAACTGTTGCTTTGGTAACCAGGATGCCCAGGAGAAAACTATCCATAACAACAACAAAAAATTATACATCTGGATCTTAAATTCCAGTGACATCTGAACAGTTTAATACATAAATCTATCTTCATGGAATATTCTATAGCTGAAATTTGAGGTTCTATTTTCTCCAGAAGAAGATATTGCAACCTGGCAACCCAATTTTGGTCTAAAATATAGTACCATATTTTGTTCCAACTAATATGAAGCAATATTTTAACCATCTGAAACTTCTTTGAAATTTTAGCAGGCACAAGGATTTCGGCTTCCCCAAAACTGATATACACAAAGCAACAATTATCAAATCAATAAAATGTACAGCTTAGAATGTCAAACAGATAAATCTAAGTTTATCTTTCACTACACAACAATCCCAGGAAAAAGTCCACCGTGACAGAAAATGACCTTTAAACGAAAGTAAGACCACCACCGCGCCCATATAATATAGAAGACGTGCACTATACTTAAAAAAAAAAAAAAAAAAAAAAAAAAAAGACGTACACTAACACTATAGACAATGTACAAGTTTCCAATACAACTCCTGATTTCTGGAAAAATAAAATAAAAAAAGGCTAAACAAACCTTTGCATGGCAAAATGGCCTGCATAACTGAGCCCAGGAAAAGTTTAAACAAATGTATTAACTTACCAGTGATAGTTTTGCAGCTCCTGAAAGAACCTTCCAGGTTATATGAATTGATGAACAAGGGAAGACTTGTAGATGAGCTGTGTAGTCATTGAAGCTTCAAGATTCAAAAGGGAATTGCAGCAGCAGAGAAATATTTGATATAAAATCAATGGAGACATGAATGTTGGGAGTAGGGCCGGGTATTACTATGTGCCGCATGTGGCAAACAAACAATTTTCCACTTTGTGTTGATTTTTCCTGCCCCTTGCACATGTCCGAGGACTAGAAAAGGGTCATTTTCATGGCTGTTTTTACCATTGAATAGATTGAGATCACACCAGACAAAGAATGGATCCTTTTCTAGCAAGGCTTGCTTCACTTTAAATTTTCTTTTTCCTTTAACATTTGGATTCAATTAAAGTTCATCAGCACATAAATTATTCCATTTTACAATTTCATACATTGTAAGTGTGACATTTTTATCCACTAAAATTTATTACCGAATATGATGTAAATTTAAAAAAATTCTATGTCTCTTTATAGTATGGTACCTATTATTGAGAAAATATATTTGTCACCTTGTTTTTAATCACTCTAACTCTAACATTATTGGTTAAAACTTTCAGTATGGTATCCTATCAGGACTATAGTAATTTATACTAACAAATTATGCAAATTTAGATGGAAAATTCAAGTAGTGTTTTATCATGAGATGAGGCCACAAGGGCCAACAATTTGAATGAATCCCAGCATTACTTTTTACTAGGATCACAATAGAGAGAATGATAGCAGTGTAATAAGACAGCCAACAATACAAAATAGTACCACATTAGCCAATGCCAATCCATGGCTGTTGAACATATAATTTCTACTTAGTGCTTGGACATGGACATGGACATAGACAATATGTGAAATGAACAAAAACCTAAACTAAAACTCCATATTTTTGCAAATCATAAAAAAGAAAAACGCATGTACCATGTTGTTAAGCATGAGAAAATTTATCCCAAGACAGAAAAAATACAAAAGCAAGAATGGATTAATATCAGGTAATTTAACATTGTGTCAACATACGTGTTAATAGAAATATCAAAAGCTCAATTTGTTGTGGTCATTTTCTAGAATATCATTTCTATGAAGAAAGTTTTATAGGCTAAAAGTGCCACTCAGTCCCAAATATACTATAAAGAATAATGCACACATTGAAATTCAAAACTATACAATTAGTTTACACGAACTAGTGTATAATCTATAGATAGACGATTTTTTTTTTTTTTTGGGTACATGGAAACCTTAAATACAAATAAAATATTGTAGTGATTTTAGAACAACGTAAATAGCAGTATAAAAAATATAACCCTACGTTGGCCCCGGAAAAAAAAAAAAAAAAAAAAAAAGCTCTTTTCAGCAGCAGAATAGTAAGCCTCATTGATGTCGAGATCGGTCTTCACATAAAGCCAAAAGTCGAGATGTTTTTATAATACTTCAATAGTTCGGGTACCAGGAGTGCAATTTTTCAAAAAAATACTGAGAAAAGAAAGGGGGTGATTTTGACATTTTTTCCATTTTCGAGCAATCCTGTGTTCTCAAATTGAACGATTTCTCCTGTAAAAGCCGCCGAAGACAACAATCCGCCGCCGCCGTCGCCGCCATGATCAGCGTTCTTGCTCAGGTCAGCTATTTTTCTAAATTCTTTCCAATCACACAATTGATATACTTTTCGAATTTCCATTATTTATTTATTTAGGGGTAAATTCCTGACGGAAATGTAATTATTGCTCGTAGGAGCGCCTACTTGGGGCAGCATTGGGGACGGTAGTCATGGGAGCTATCGTCTTTCAGCAACATAGAACTATCGATAAATCCATTTCTGAGACTCGGTCGCAATTTTCCCCTCAGTCTCAGGTAAAAGATGACGAATTTTCTGAGTTTTTTGTTTATTCGATGTCTGAAACCCTAATTTGATGTTGTCTTGAATTTGAGCTTCTGTTTTAGTTAATTGTAAAGGAATATGTTGGCTTTTAACACTCCACAACCTAGTTTGTTAATTTGTGATTTACAGCAAGCTGGGAAAAAATTACTGATCTGTAAATAGTGTCTTTTCGTACTTAGGATGGAGCATTTGTGGGAGTTTGATTCTATAGGGTGTTATTGCAATTTACACACTGATACTGTTTTGTTGTTGTTTTGGTGAGTTGGCAGCGCAGAAACCATTAAAGGGTCCTAGAAATTGTGTTTAAGAGTTTGGAAATGCGGAATGAACTTGGGGTACTAGCATTCATAATTGGTCAAAAGAAAGCTTTCTATGAATTAGTTCCCCTTAAAGGAGTTCTTACAAGCTTGGCTAGTCTTTCTATTTAACATGCCATAGGTTAACAACTTGCTAGTGTTGGATGATTAGTAACCGATATCCAGTGTCTCACTGTCTGTTGTATTTCTGTGTCATCAGCCTTGGTTTCTGATGTTTTAAAAGAATTGAATGGTTAAATGAAAATGAAGGCTATCTAAAGACCTTGAATTTAAAGAGGACCATAATTAGTTTTTAGTGAAAGAATCTAACAAATCAAAAGAAAGAGAAAACATGTGGTGACTGCATCCAAGATTTTCGAAGCATAAGCCAAAAAGTTGTAAAACTTGTGATTACCCCAAAAGAGAAACCTGAACAAGCTATTGGAATATCGTAAGGACGTCAGGAAACAAATGAAGTTTGGGCTTTTTATAACTTGTGTTCTATCTCTGTGGAGTTTAACAATTTGCACTGTCTCTGTGATTCTTTACATTTTTTTTTTTGTTACATGGCCAGAATCAATGGGGTTATTATTTCATGTTCAAGTAATATTCCTTAGTCAAATTTTGATTTTGAATTTGATTTTGATTTAAAAGCCCCAAAATAGTTTGTTACTAATTGTAAAATAATTTGTGAACTTGCAATCTTGCAATACAAAGCGATTTATTTGCCAGTTTTAGGCAGTGTAGATGTCTGTTATGCTGTTTATATGCTGGGGAATTTATGGAGGCAAGCAAATGCATCTGCTTTTAGGTCTAAATTATCATGTAGATAGTAAAGTTTGACTGAATGAAAAAAAGTTACTTTACATGAAAACATTGACCAAAATTTCATCCTAAAGTTTGTTCCTAGCCATCTTAAATACAACATTTGAGTATCTCAGAACTTGTTGATATCAACCCAAATCTATGGGTACCCTCTAATAAGAATAACATACACAGGACTCCATTTATGTGCCACTGTCCCTTTGATTTTTTTAATTGCCTAAAAGGAAATATCCTTTCGACAAGTTAGTATTCTGTCTCTGTAAAAGATAAAAGAATAACATTTAGTTATGCTCTTATAAACATATAGAGATGTTGAGCTTGAGATGCTTGTATCTAAATCTTCTACTTGAAAGGTTCATTTCTGTTGCTACGCTTTGACCTAAAAACTTATTTTGAAACTCCTTCCAGTTGAAAGAGCCAACTTATGTCAAGCAACAAGGTCTAGATTTTGCTCATGTGTGGAACCAAGCTGTGGATCAGACATTTGGACCTGTTATTGAATTTCTTAGCTCACATGGTTGGTAGAAATTCATGGGTTAATGCAGAGATGATCCTCTATGTTACTCTAATTTTTATCATGAAATTTATTGTATAATTCCCATTAAAACTGGTGAATTCCCTAGTTTTCAATCTTACGAAAGATACTATTTTGTTGAGACCCTGAGATCAGGGTTGTTCAGACTTTTGAAAAATCTTATGTACATTGTATTACTGACCAAATTGATTCAAATGTCTGTTTTTGGTTTTTCTTAATATTTCCAAATTGATTCACGTCTATGTTTGGCTTTTCTTAATATTTAAGTTTGAGGTACTTCTCTGTTACATATTGGTTAGTAAAAAATTTTTTTTTTCAACTTTAGTTTTCTTTCAACACAACTTGTAAACTTGTAACATCTTCCTTCTCTATATTGTCTCTTAAAAATCTGGAGCATTTTCAACAATGCAATTTATTTTGATTGGAAGGTAGGAGCATTATTTGGTTTGATCGATCTCTATTGTTGCATACCCTGAATTTTCATATTTGTACTCAGATGTCATTCTTTCTGACGTCCTGCTACAGAATTCTGGTGATAAATTTTTGGCTCTATCATTGGATTGAATGTCTCTTATGAGTTTATTGATTCTAGTCTCTTGGCTATTGCAACCTTATGCGCTATGAAGCAGATGCTCCTAAGCTATAGTACAGAAATTGGTTTTAATCCCGTTCTTTCTCATGTGACTTTAATGCTGATAGCTAATCTGGTTTTTCATAACATGCTACTGCAAAATGAGACCATGATTAATGAGTTAATATTTATACTATTAGACTGGCTGCTCACTGTAATTCCAGAGAATGGGCAATTTGGTTTATGTCTCTCCATCTTTTGCACGGTAGCATCTCTTTTTTTTTTTTTTTTATAATAATAGTTCTTTTCCTTAAATTAATTGATAATTTAACTTTGATGGTCCAACACACATCTTTTCTTTTAGAGTAGAGAGTCTCCTTGTTCCTGTTTTCTCTTATGGTCTAATTAAAACTTCTTTTGCCATATATGTTGTCTGTTACTAAGAACTCTTAGTGGTTCAGTTTCGTCTTGCATTGCTCCACATTCCAGAATTTCGAGGCTAGGGATTAGGGAAAATGGAGTAGAAATCTCCTGCAGACTTCTGTGCAAGTGCACGCCTGAGGTTCTGCTTTAGATATCAGGGACCTATTAGTCATGCATGCAAGGGTGATTCTTGCATTAGAAGAAGTATTGATTTCCAACTGCGGATGATAATTGAAGTTTCAGCGGGTCAGAATAATGATCATTTAAAAGTTAATGTTTAAAATAATTGCACCAGGAAATGAATACTGTTAATCAGAAATAAAGGCAGATTCAAAGTCCAAGTGCTGCCATCCTCTGTTGTCCAGTCCTAAGATTTGATAAAAAAAAAAACAACAACAACCAAACCCCTTCTTTCTATCTGATACAAAAGAAAAATTAGAGCCTGCAAGAATCATTTCTGCATAGCAATATGTCTGTTTTCTAATGTAGATATGATAGATGCATCTCACACTGCATGGCAATATATGAATATTTCTAATACAGATATGATTGATAGGTCTCATAAAGCATATCGTCTGCATAACTCGATATGACTAATTCTAGTGTAGAAATAATAGCCACTACAAGTTATAGAGCATATCATCTGTGTAACAATATGTGACTATGCTAGAGTACAAACGACAGCTACAACTCACAAACCATGTCACACAACGTAAGAAAATAAAGCTGGAATAATTTAATATAGGGATGAATGAATATGAAGGCATTGGCAAAGTCCAAAGCCTGACTCGGCCAATTGTAAATAGACCTGAAAGTATGTCAAAGTTCAGATTGGAGCTGGTGAGCAGCTTTAGCTCGGGCAGCATTGGTTTGACGCGTGATCACAACAATGTAAACACCCAGTCCGAAAAGCAGAGCAAACAACAAACCAATTGGAATGCTAGCAATACGACCAGCTCCCATTTGCTTTCTACCTGCATCATGTGTTGATGTGCTCTCATGTGCTGGAGTCGACTGTACGTTTGCTGCTTCAGGCAATGTCGAGCAATCTGATGAAGAACAGTGGCTGTTACTTCTCTGCGGTTGGGGGTCTGTATTGAAAAAGTCATATGTTTCAGGTGACAAAGCCATAGGACTCTCGTTTACAAGCACATGGGGGGCTCTTTCTTGAGCTCTGGTGATGGCAGACAAGGAAAGCATGATAATGAGAAGCAAAGAAGCTAGGGTTGTCATCTTGATGTCGTTTGGTTTAATTTCCCTTCAATGTTAGCGGAGTAGATACTGGTACTACTATAATATTCTTTTAAGTTTGAGATGTTTCATCTTTGAGGTGCTTAATTTGGCTTTTTATAGGATGATCAGTGGCGATCGTTGCTTGAAGATAAATTAATTGTAGAAATAGTTGAAAAAGAAGGGAACCAAATGATATACCACTAGCCAATAGATTCTTGGTTGAAATGGCAAAACTATTGTTAACCAAGCAAGCGATGTAATGATCAAAATATCAGTCTCGTCCCCTTATTGCATCTATTTTGGGGTGTAATGATGATAATAGTGAGAAATTTGGATGATAAATTGTTCTTTGTTTATTATATAGTCTCTTTTCCCGGTGTGGCCAATGGTAGAAATTGAGTGCATGGGGTACTCTGTACTCATGGCTATGTTACCATGTGTACTATTACCAGAAACTTCACAGCGCATTTTTGGCACTTCCTACCGACTAAAAATTATTTAATCACAAAAAAAGAGACTCTAAAGCCTTTTTAATTGATTGGGATCATCAAACTTAATTCATCAGAAATACACACAAAAAAACATAAACGGAACATTTAACCATATTGTTGGACATTATGACACTTCATTGCTTTTTTACCTTTCCCATAATTGTGAAAAATAAACAAAAACTTGATCAAAATGGCTTTGCTTAGCTTAAAGGCGCAGCAAAGTTCCTAAGACTACAAGTAATTGATGAAATGAGGTTAATTAACATTTACAAATGGCAGAATCTCTTTCAGCTATTTATCTTTCAGTCTCGTTCCTGTTCTTTTGCTTTTAACACTATCATGCCTTGCAATATGCATTCTATCTCCTCTATTTGTACTTAATTTTTTTTTCTTTTTTTACAACTAAATTTCATGTTGCTATTATTGTTACAACCACTTCTCCGTTCTCCAAAAAAAAAAATGCTTAAAACTAATTTTTGTACATTGTTGAACTGTCTGAGCATTAGTATAGGGCTGTAGACTTGTGTCAAAATTGCTGGATGTGTTGAGCCTAAAAATTAACAATTCAAAGGAATTGGTTTGTTGGAGCCTCTAAAAGATTAGTTGCTTACTGTTTCAAGATTAGTAACTTTAGTAGAATAACAAAACCATGACACTTAAATAATGATTAAGGATAATATTGCGAAGATAATTTTATATTTTCAAAAGCTCGAAAATAAAAAATTTAAAAAAAAAATCTGTTGTTCTCTTTCTTATCCACTCTTTTAAAAATTGGCTTAAAGCCATGTAGCGATTAAATTGCTATAAAGCCCAATTGGGTTTAAAATGTTTAGTAATACCATGATTTGCAAGCATTAATTAGGGAGTCTCCTGATTGCATGGGCCTCAGAACACTATCGCAAACCAGTCTGCTCCTCCAGCAAAAAAGGGCCACAAAGGAGACAAGGTGTTAACCTGAAACATATTTGGGCCTCAACCCAACCAAAAAGAAGGGAGGAGGAAATTCACTCAATATTCTCTCTTTTCGGCCTCATATTAAATTGACATATATCCGCAAAATTTTCAAGTGAAAAGAAAAATGATTTTATAATATGTAGAATTTTTTGTATCTAAATATTTTTGTAGGATAAAATTTCCTCACATTCCATTTAATGTTCTGAAGTATCATTGTGTTATGTATTTGAAAGTTTTTAACAACCTAGAAAAACCTATTGCAATTATTACTTTGTTCGACACTTAAATAAAAACAATAAAGATTATTTTTCTGGACCATTATCGTGCAATAGCTTAGAATTGGAAATCAATTTTGAGCTTCTTCTTCTTTTTGTGTCGCCTTCTGCTTCCTTTCCACTTAGAGTTTTAGATTGGATAATAACTCCTCCCTCTTCTTTTTGTTATTCTCTCAAGTCAAAATAAGGATTTTTCTGTATTTGGAGCATTTATGTAATGGTAGATCCTATTATTTTGTCTTCTGATAAATTTGTGACTTCAAGTCGTAGCTAATAGATTCAAATTTGAACAAATCAGGTCATGGCATATATGATATGGTGTGATATTCTTGGTTTAGCACAAATAGAAGACTAAAGTGTCAAAATTTTGGATGAATATGGAGACAAGAAGAACAATTTTATACCGACAATGATATAAAACAATTACCAAACCAAAAATGGTTTTTTGAAGATCAAAGAAAGATTAATTTTTCGAGTTTTTGCGTTATATAGCTAACAAAAAACGCCGACCATGTTGTCATCCTTCTTTGGAACGGTGTATAGGGTTACTTATCTATCATGATAACCTCCAAAACCTTGATGCTTTCCTAAGAATTGTTAAAACATCACATAATCGAATACTTTTAACTTTTCCCCCATAATTTAAGGTCAAAAGTGCATGTCCATGAACAAACAGCTAAAACCACACTAACTCAGTCGTTCATCTTTGGAAAATGCCTCTTCATTTAGGGTCATAAACTATAAAACTAAAGACAAGAGAAGGTGGATTAGCTCAATCCATCAACATTAAAAATGAACATGAAATAGATAATGACCATGAAACAGGGGCACCCCCCTCAAGAAAGCAAGAATTCGAGCTCCACTGACCGAACATTGTTTATACTGTTTTTACTCATCATTTATTTAATTACTAAAGAATCAAAAGCATCATTAGACACCTCCAAGATGGTCACTACAAAAAGCCAACTCACCATCATATCATATATAGAGCTGCAACAATGATAAGACCACATTATAAATATTTTGCATTTGCTTTGAGTGATGGTATATGATGATTAAATAAGTTGTGGATAAGATGCTTTGAGGAAGCAAGAAGATTTAAAAACCCTTTTACCTTTATTTGTTTATAGGACATTTGGAACCAGAAGATGGATGAGATGGTACAATTAAGGCTATAAAGAAAAGGCTAAAGTGCGTAAAAATGGTATTGTTAATGTTCATGAACTACTTTTTTCCCCTTTTTTCAAAGTCTTGTTTGTTTGATTTTTCTAACAAAAGAATTTGTCTTTTTCTTTTACAAGCTGAAGGACTAAATTTCAGAGGCTGTCTCTTCTTCATAGGAATAAATTCAAGTCATGTAAGCTTTAATTTTTAGTGAACCTGCTGACTGAAATAAAATGAACGAATTATGATCACTATTATTTTAAAGAAAATAAAACTATTCTCTAATTCAGATAATTAGGATTGGCTAAATTAAACTAGTCTAATTCACATCCTTTTCAAAAAAACTATGTGAGTATAATTGATTTCATATTATTAAGAAGAAGAGAATTTATTCACTTCTGTGTTAATAGTCTTTTGGTTTTGATGTGCTGTGTTAATAGCCTTTTGGTTTTGATGTGCCATGTAAATTAAGCAATTGGTCTTTAAGTGCAT
Source organism: Mitragyna speciosa (assembly GCA_024721245.1). Lineage (NCBI taxonomy): Eukaryota > Viridiplantae > Streptophyta > Magnoliopsida > Gentianales > Rubiaceae > Mitragyna > Mitragyna speciosa. The sequence continues at coordinate 16,607 of JAMWEH010001195.1, forward strand.
TTGGCTCTGATTTATGGAAGACATTTGACAGATTTATATATTTTTTTTGCAGATGCATGGCTATTAATCTACCATTTTACACCATCATAATTTTTAAAAACCTAATAAAGGACTAAGGAGCCGTTTGGTTCATATTTCTCAATCACTATCACTATCAGTATCATTAACCCTACTGTGAGTATAGATTTTGGCGATTTCCTCTAACATGTTTTGTTTAGTAATGGAATGGGTAACATTCCCCTTAAAAAGATTAATGAGTTTGAAAGAGTAGTATTTTGAAAGGAATTATAAAGAGCCCAATTAATCACTTTCATTTTGATTGAATGATAGTGATAGTTGTTTTTCAAACATCAAGAATAGATGTCATTACCTATTTACCTCTTTGATTCCCTTAAACCAAACACCCCTAAGTCATCAAAATTCCACATCCGTCAACGTACTATTTATATTGCCAAACCTCAAGAAGAACCAATGTAGCATTCCTTCCGAAAGATTTCTCTCTTTCTTTCTTTTTTTTTTTTTTTTTTTTGGCCCTTCAAGAAGTTTATGTTATAGATTAAATCATTCTGTTAAAGAACAGAAACAGAAACTAGAGTGGCAAATTAGACAAGAAAACCAACTCTCTTTTTTCCCCTTAAAATTCATCAGAAGACAGCAAGGATACAAGAAAGAAAATTAAATAGGAAAAGAAAGAAGTAGGTAAAACGCAAGGGGAAAAGGGAGATAAAGATGACAAACACATGGATACATGATCTGAACCAAAGTTGAAAAGAAAACATCATTAGGGATATAGCAAAAGACACCCTTTTCCAACTAAAATTTATTTACAATTACATGGCCCTCTCTAATTTCACGCACAATTTTGCAAAGGGATTCTTGAGAAAGCCGTAGACTCCATACCCATGATAACAATTTCCAACATATTAGGCATTGCTCCTGAAGGAACCCAGAGCCTTAATTGCTGCTGCTCGAAGAATGTACTGGTGGTAGAATGCAGCAATTGCAGCTCCAATAAATGGTCCAACCCAGAAAATCCACTGCAATTATTAAGCATCATATATTATAGCCATTATAGCTAATCACATAGTACTATATAGTTAACAAAAATTATTTTATTTTCTTTCTTTGTTTTGGTTATTTTGCTTACATGGTCATCCCAGGCCTTGTCTGATCCAAAGATTACAACAGCTCCAAAGCTCCTAGCAGGGTTGATACCAGTACCAGTAATTGGGATTGTAGCAAGGTGAACCATGAACACGGCAAATCCAATGGGAAGTGGAGCCAACACCTTAACAATTATACAGTACGTGATTAACAGTTATCAGTGCATGTAAGGATCAATTAAATTACATGTGTTATACGTGGATTTGCAATTAAATCAAGAAATATTAAGATAGATGGCCTAGCAATGTCAAAGCACATGACCCTCACTATCTTTCTAGCCTTTAGAGTTGGCCATAAGCCAGAAGGACAATCAGATGAGATTTCCTGACTTTTAACAATATTCATCTGTTGGTTAGTTAGAATGTCCTTATAATAAACAAAGACCAGCCGTACATGTACATATAATTATTGTGTGTTAGTGTTGTTAATACACAACATGATAAGATAATAATGTTTCATATTCACAACTAACAAGAGCTCTTACTTGAATGGTTAATGTAACGTCATAAACTGTTAGTGATGGATATTTGAAGAAGCTTCAACTATTTTCATCTTCGATCCATATGAGATGATTTTCCCATTTTTAAATGGAAAAATTGGAGTTTGAAAGTAGAGCTCGTGGCTCTAAAATTTCTCATTTTAGTAAAGCCCGAGATAATATTTCATTTAATAGTCTATAACCAAATTTTAAACTGCTTTGATAAGTGCTTTAGGTCACCTAATCAGTTGACCTCTCCTAACAAATCCACAGCAGGCAGCACAGTCATCTACCTCCGGGTTTTAAATTACCAAATAGCCCTTATCTTAAACATAAAATTCTCGCATTTACCTAGAATCACATAAATATTCTTATATCACTTATCATGTCACAGACTACTATTATAAGTTTCTAGCTACCCCTTGCTAATTACTAAAGTATCTTTTTTTAACATTTGACTACATTTAGGAAAAGGATGAACCTAAACAATGTAGAGATATTAAGCAAATTTCATCCTGATTAACGACTGACTATGACTAACCTTAATCCACATATATTTGATATATAATTGATTAATAGTTTGTCTTATTTCTTGAGAATTTTGGGGAGGTGTACCATGGGAGGAGATTTTAGTCTCCCAACGTATGTAAATGCATGCATCAGTAGTAAAAGAAGGGATGGTGGAAGGATAAGGTGCATACAGGAACATGGGAGTCTCTGGCATTTCTCTTGGGATCAGTGGCTGAGAAGACAGTGTAGACCAAAACAAAGGTACCAATGATCTCAGCTGCCAATCCAACGCCGATGGTATAGCCTGGAGCCACCGTGTTTGCTCCACCACCGTACCTATTGTAGAGGGCCTTCTGGAAAGCCTTCACCAACCCCACACCACAGATTGCTCCCAGGCACTGTGCTACCATGTAGAAGAAGGCTCTGAAGAGGGAAACCTTCCTTGCCAAGAAAAGTCCAAAAGTCACAGCCGGGTTGATATGTCCTCCTGTCAACACATTAATTTAATTACAACTATATAAATTTCCTACTTAAGCTATAATTAAGATGAAAACGTAAACAAGTCGAGTCAAGTCAGATCACTCCAATCGGAATCTAATTTGACTAGATATCCATGTTTTTAATTAGTTTTTGTTTCAATTGAGTTATTTAATTTTTCTTGTAATTGTAAAATTCAAATTTTACGCTTCTCAAACTAAATATAAGTTAAGTTTAGAAAATTTAACGAAGTAATTATTTTGTTGTGCTCGAAGTGTTCGAGTTACAAGTAACTTGGTTTGTAAATCTAAGTAACCTAATTACTTAATAAAAAGCCTTGCCTCAGGGTTCAACTTAAATAAAAAGGAACCTTACCAGAGATACCGGCAGTGCAGTAAACAAGAATGAAAATCATGCCACCAAAAGCCCAGGCGATGCCTAGAATACCGACTCCGCCGCAGTCATCACCGCCGGCGGTGGGGTCAGTCTGGTGCTTGTAGCCAATGACAGTCAAGACAGTGATGTAAAGGAAGAGAAGGGTAGCCACAAACTCAGCAATAAGAGCTCTGTAAAATGACCATTTGGTCAGCTCATCAAAGTCGAGAAAAGCAGCTGGCGGAGGATCATGGTAGTCCTTGGCTGAGAACTCGCTTTGCTCCGCTGCAACCACCGCTTCAACGTCTTTAGCCATTTTTTTTTTTTTTTTTATTCTTTGGGAGGCAGAATTTAGCAAATAAGGGAAGAAAAAAAGAGAAAATTTGAGCGGAGTTTGAGGGATGGTGAGATGAAGTGAGAGTATAGGAAGAGTGATGGATGCTATTTATGGGGTTAAGTAAAGAAAGAGAGACGTTAACGATTAAGAGTGCATGGAATTGTTTACTTGAAAATTTTGGCCGCCCATGTAGAAAATTACAAATTCTTGGCTTGCATGCTCCTACCGTCAACACCAACGGCTCTTTCTATTCTGCTACTAGTTAATTCTTGATTATGATGGGATAAATTATCAAGGTTGTTCTTTTCCACAATATGTGTGTGTGTGTGTGTGTGTGTGTCATTTCATCTTTAATTTTAGTGTTGATCGTTAGATGCAATGCTTTGATTGTCTGCATAATCATGAGTAAGAATGCCATTTTACACTAACAATTGCGTGAAACTTTCACTCGGATTTGCATCAATTGGGAAAAAAAATCCATGAAGGGATGCATTATGTGATTTAAAATGGCATGGATTGTTTTCCTCATTTATTAGATTCATTCATGTTTATTCATTAGTTTTTGTGTTTGGGGGAAAAAGAACTCAGTGAACCAATTCTTATCCAGTCGCGCATAGATAATTATGTGGTTTATTTGATCACGTTTGTAGAAAGTTAGGGGCAAATCAATTTCTCTTGGAAAAACAAAGTCAAACAATTAGAACTGATTTCCCTATTCTTGAATTTTCCTATTCTTGAATGCTATTTTCTTGGACCAAACCTTTCTTTTTCTTTTACTTCAAAAAAAAAAATCCTTTCTTTTTCTTTTTTCTTTTTCCTTTGTGGTGTTTATGCCACATAAACCACAGCAGTGGGCTTCTCTTTTCACAGAAAAGTTTCTTCATCTTTTGATAAATTGGGAGCAGTAAACAACTAATTTGAGTTGTCCTCTCTTATGAATTGCATATTCGTCTGATATGCGAATCCATATTAAGCACGAAAGCGATGATGCATAATCAAAGGATGTTTCTACACAATCTGATAATTAAATCCAGCTTAGAATTGTTAATGTTATCATTATGGTGGTCTCAAGGCCTATCCAATAAAAATATGTGCCCACAACCCTAATTTCATTACGTTATTAATTATAAAGAAATCTCACATTATTAGACAGCTTTGTTTGATTGTTTGCTGCTGTCAGCATGCCAGATAAATTTATCTGGTTTCTATACCTAAAGCCCCTCTCTCGTTAATAATTTTATGATTACATGTGGTGCTGAATTAATGGGATTATGATCACAGAGCATTTTATTTGACTAATGCTTTAGATAAAGGATGATTATTTTGAAGAAGAATCATATTTTCAATTTGCTTATCATGGATTTTTATAACTCAGAAAAATTTACAGATCAACAAGGTTCTTTTACTTGCCAGAAAAAAAATAATAATAATGTGATATTAACAGACCAAGAACCATATATACATCCATCCATCATTACCTTAATTTCACTTATGTAAAATGAGCTGATCACGGGCTTCTAAGTCGATATCGAGTTGTAATCCATCTTAATTATTTTTTAAGTATTTTTTATGAAATATTGCTGGAGTTGCTAGATTATGATTATTTCTGACGGAGATTCTTTTTTTTTTTTTTTTTTCTCTTCTTGTCCTAAACTTGTAAGCAACAGCTTTATCAAGAGTATCAGGAAGCCCTTGCAATACATTATCATTTCATTTTTAAAATTATTTAACAGAAAACACAAAATAGGTTTTGTGGTAAACCATATATTCATCGATGAGTTTTCATCCATATCAACTTCTTGTTAGCAGAAAATTCAATTCGACGATAACTTGAAATGTTACCTTCAAAAAAAATTAAATTGAAATGAACTCTAATGCTCCGAATAGTTATTAAACAATTAAATTTTTTCTATAATTTTTAAATTTCATGAAAATTTTCGAAAATAATTTCATTTAGCACATCTGTCTCACGAATCTCACAGCTAAAAATAGCTAATCTTTTGTCTAATTCTGCCAATGGATGCAGGGGTATTAATCAACCCATACCTAAGGGGTCCCAGTTCACTACTTTCAAAGAACATTATAAAATATCAAAGGCTGAAACAAGCCAGCATTCAAGAGTATCATTTTGGCCATGTGTATTTTTGTTGTTGGCTAGGTGTATGTGGGAATTCCACAATTTTGAAATCCAATGAGTTTTGATATGCATCAAAGAAAATAGTGCATCAAAATACATATTATTTTTTGAGAAAGACGAACAAATTTAAAGTCAATCATATTATTAGAATCATTAAAATTTAGGATAGGTTTGGTTCAAATATCTAAATTACTATCACGATTATCATCAGCCTTCTTATGGGTATGCGTTTTGACGATTCTCTAAGGTTGTTTTGTTTAGTATTTATACAATATCAATCTTTCTCAAAGAATTAATGAGTTTGATAAAATAGTAATTTAGGAGAATTATAGAAACTCTTGTTAATTACTTTCATTCCGATTGAAAAATAATAATAGTTTTTCTCCAAACATAACAATGGGAATAATAGAGAATCATTTTCCTCCTTGATTCTCCCAACCAAGCACCCTTTTAGTATTTATTTTTTTGTTCTTAAGTATATTAATGGACTTTTGATAGAAGTTAGTAATATTATTAAAATCATTAGTATTTAGTATTGACATTTTTTCCCCAAGTATATTAATGGGCTTTTAATACTATTATTGGAAAAAAAATTAATTATAAGATTAAGGTCTCCATTATTCCACTTGTCGAATCTGTAATAGCATGGATGACAATCCATTCATAAACAAAAATTTCTCTCTACTTGCAAGAATTTGTGTATTGCTGACATAATTAAAAAGTTAAAATAATGATAATCAATTAGCCGACCCTGGGCGCCTTAACCGACCACGCAGTTTCGAATGCCCACGTGTCATGAGTCATTACATTTATCCACTTGTCTCTAAACACGTGGAATTTAGTAATTAATAATCTCCCATGATTAATTAAGAGGTTGTAGTTTGTCGATCAATTATTGGAAGCGTTAGGACTCAACATCATCTCCAGTTTTTATGACGTTGTTTTGCTTTTCCGGACTCTGTAGCTTGTACCGTTAGTAGCTCATGAGTGTTAATTCTTGGCTATCAATGCACCACGTGTCTGTACATGGTCGCTTGTTGACCCAAAAAGAATTAAAATGGATTTTTTTTTTTTTTGGTGAATAGAAATGGAAAAGTCTTAATTCTGGATTAAAATTCTTCTATTCTTGCTTAATTTTGAGGGTTTGGAATCAAAAGTCGTGGGGAGGATTGTTTAGAATGGTCTAGGTTATGAATTATTACCCCACTCCATGAATTCAAATAAATAGTTTGTTTAAAGTTAATTTCTGTTCATTTCAAGTTCATCTTCAATACAGTAACGTACGAGTTTTTGACTTTTATACAAAATTAGAGTCTTGCATGGTCAACTTAAGAAGTTATATCATAGTCAACTTGGCGAATACAAAAACTAAAAGTAAGAGGTAAAATACATATTACCTTTTTTTTTTTTTTTTTTTGGTAACAAAAGGACATGATCGTAATTGATGAGTTACCTCTAGACACACCAATCACTCGTGCTAAGTGTGCACCAATCCCTCATTCACTCATACTAAGTTGGTATATGGGTGAAAATCATTAATCGTATGTTGTTGAAATACTTATTCATTGATGAATTATGCTAATCAATCTTGAGACTTAGATATCACTTTCTTAAGCAAATTTTTGTGTTTAAATTTTCACATCTCGAATTGTACTAAAATGCTCATTCTCTAAGTAAAGACAAATTACAACAACCAGTTTAGACCCAAGTCATAACAAGATATTGGCTTTGTCACAATCCTAGTAATCAGTGAGCTAAGTAAGCTTGGAAAATTCATTTCAGCCCGACTAAGTGGAAAGATGACACCGCCAAAAATGAGGAAATTTAAGGGCTTATTCACGAAAGATGAAGGAAAAAAAAGATGTTCAAGTCCAATTTGATATCTTGAAATACGTGGTCCTGTATTGTCACCATCCTCCTCATTGGAAATTTTCTCTCCGTCGGTGTTTGGTGTTTGAGTTGATACCTTACAGTCGCGATGGAAGTGGATACTGTATTGTATCATGATCACGTAAGTTTGTTCAGGGAGTCCTCTTTGTGTCTGTAAAGATTGATCAAAACATGTGGCAGCTGAAAGATGCAGGTCGGTCATGGAAATTTGGAACCAATGGCAAAAAAGAAAGAATCCAGGTGACGCTATAAGTTTGCAAATGTTTGGGTGCTTGTTCTCGCTAAACAAACCGACTTACAAAATAGCAATATGCAACGACCGGTGGCGAAATTGACATCTTACTTGTTTTGTTATATATATATATATATATATATATATATATTTTTGCATATGAAAAATGTGGAGTGGCAAATCTATGACGGGCTGGATTTTTTTTTTTTTTGTTGCAATCATCAACAGTATTCTGTTGTACTTCTAACTTACTTTGTGGGGAGAGACCAATTAGACCCAGGGGAACCAGTAAAGACTGAATTACCATCAAATCAAACAACTGCATTATGCACCCATTTAGATTTTTTATGGGAAGCAAAGTTCGAACCCTCCCACCCCATCTAGCCCTTAAGACTTTGTGGTGGCCAACTCAACTAAGTTGAGTTGGTTTTTGACGGGCTGCATTGATTGGTTTGATGTTTTTTGGTTAACAATAAAATCAGTGGCTAGAGCGTTTACACTTTGATTTGCTCCTTGATGCTAGCAATGGGCCACAATTGGCAGGCCCATGTGGATCACAAGGCCTTCCTTTTATTTTAATTTATTTTTTAATCAAATTTATACAATTATAATAGAAAAAAAAAAAAAGTGGTGTTGATAAGATTTTTTGAACCCTAAATTGTGAGGTGGAGTGGTAGAGTTCTAATTGCTCGGCCCTCTATTCGTTTCAGCCTTTATTTTACAAATTTTTATAAAGTAATTGTTGAATTAATCAAAAATGTTTTTGGTTATATGTAGCTGCAAGATATCAACGATTCAAGCATTCATGCGTTAGTATTTCTTTTTATTTGCCCTACACATAATGCAGAGGATTTGAGGGGGAGAGGGGGGTGGTTGTGTGGTGAGGGTGGAACTAATGATTGGAGGTGTCATAGGGGAAACCTTTATGCTTCATCTAAACCTTTGCATCCATCTCATTTTGCGTTTTTCATTTTATTTCAAGGCCAAGGATATTAACCTTCTATACTCGAATGGCTTTTGCTTCCAACATGAGACGATACGTCTACACCTTTTCTTTGATCTGGTACTTCTGTAAAGAGAAAAGAAGAAAAAATACGCGCACAGTTTTGTGGCACCGACAAATTTAGTTAGTTTTCTACCGAAAGAACTTCTCATTCTACTTGTTAAGAAAAAACTTTTAGCTCTGCTTATACCAAAATAAAAATATGCATAATTAGAGTTATTTGGAAAAGAAGGGGGAAAAGGCAGTATATGGTTTTGTGACTTGTTATTAAAGATTCAACTTTGTCTTATTTTATATTTTCGAATTAGACAAACCCCTCTCTCGGCAATGTTTTCGCCTTGACAACTTGCCATGTTTGAAATTACAAGATAAAAAAAAAAAAAGATATTGAGAGTTAGTCAATAAGAGATTGGACATTTTATTAACAACATCTCTAATCTCTAATCGAGATTATGATTGACTAATTAGAGCTATATTACATGATTCCATATGCTTCACTATGTACACTAGATCGAGGTTCCAAGAAGCCTTGCCAAGATAACTTTTCCTCCCGCAAAAGTTGTCGAAACAAGAAAAGGGGAACGAAAATAAAAATCATGAGCCATCGTCGTCGTCGTCGTCGCGCCCTTCGGCTCTGTCTTCTCTAATGGTCTCCAGCTTAGGACAATGTGAAGGTTTCAGTGGAAGAACTAAAGGGGATGGGGCAACCTCCATCCATGACTTCATGTGCATCATCTTCTTAGCCATTTTCACCTTCTATTGCAAAGCAAAACTCGCGAGTAAAGAATTAACTAACCATACAATTCTCTCTTTCTCCTCAAACACGATGAGAAAGAGAGCAGCAAAGAAAGATGGTGATGAAAGCTTTATGAAGTGAGAGCTTCGAAGAAAACCAATTAGTACAAGAGATCATTTGAGTCAATTTGTGATGAAAGAGCAAATAATTTTGGGGGCTTTATATAGGAAGAGAAATATGGGAATAACTAGAGAAGAACAAGGAAGCAACTTTGGGGGAAAATATCAGACTTGTGAAAAGATGTGATGGTCCTAAGATAGACCACGTGGGAGTAGTGCCATAAATGAAGTAGAATAGAACAAAACAGACACCATGAAAAACAGATGTTTGGCATGTTATGAATGACTAGGAGAGGATTTCGATCGTTCCAAGAAAGCATGGTTTAGGAGAAACAGACGTCAGATCAGTCAATTTCCCCGGTAATTATGGCCTATGGCATGGCAGAGCTTCAATTGAGTGGCAGCCCTTGAAAACTTCCAGAATAATTTTAGTAAAGAAATATCTGTTCTCCGGCCGCTTCTCTTTAAAACTCCCTCCTCACGTACCAGCCATGTGGGCACGTATTCTTTCCAATTTAATAGTGTTGGGGAGCTGGGAATTTACACACTTATTTTACTTGTAAAGATATGGTTGGTAAGCATAACAACATGGACAATAACCATTCAGATGCATATTCGATTGTTTTTCCCTCAAAAAAATAAAAAGCATATTCAATTAAAAAAAAATAGGTGTTCAGATTGTTCAGGAGTCTGATCCAAATGTAAATCTGCAAATCCATGTGCTATTCCTATCCTCAGCTGGCGCTATATAGATCGTGAAAATCCTTCACGTGCTGTTACGTATCAGAAATTCGCCCAAACTCAAGTCACGAACTCCTGTCGTGTTTCCATATCCGAAGTTAAGCCTTAACTAGATCGAGAAAAATCCTTGATTAAAAGGATTTCGTAACGTGGTATCAGTGCTTCCTTATTTTGTGTTTACGCTGTATGTGTCATCTTTAAAATAAGCTGTTATCTCATCCCAAATCTCTAATGACGCGCAAGTATCTGCATAATTGGTATACCTCCCGCTTACATACACACTTCTATGGCCATATTCTAAACCCCCCCAAAAAAGATTAGATTGTACAACCAAAACCATGAATTGTTAATTTAATCTACAAATTGGTGAGCTCACATGAGTTGTCAAAATTTTACTTGTTCTTTACAAACTTGCTATGTGTATCATAGAAGTGTCCCCAATCAAAAGCATAAATAAAAGTAATACTAATGCACTCTTCAATAACAGCATTTACAGTTTTGTGTTGTATTGCCAAAAAAATTTGCTGACAGATTTTGGATTTAGCACATAATTGGTGAAGATAACAAACTTTAATAATATATACTTTCAATATTTTTTTCTTTCTTTTAAATGCTAAACCATATCTTTCAGTATAATAACCAAGTCACAGCAGACTTCACCCCTCAACAGGTAAAGGCTTTTTACACCTGCTTTGTCTTGGTTTTTGAAACACTAATCTCTCCTAATATGACCTTCTCATCGAAGTATTCACAATAGAAGTTGATACAACCTGGACCAGCTTAGTTTCTCACAATATAATGATACAGCTTAGACAAGCTCAATAGGAGACGCTTTTTCACAACAGCGTTGTCTTGGTTTCTCAAATATTACCTGCTCTTGTCGAAGTCATCACAACAGAAGTTAATACAACCTAGACAAGTGCTTTTGTACCTCACTCTCCTAAACTTGAACTTCTGCTAAACAACCAATCCAAAAAAGGTTCATTTGTTTACTCACACCATCACAGAAGAAATGAATCTCAACTCGTTTACTCACACCAACACAGAAGGGTATGATTGGTATTCTAGACCCCTAAAGGTATAGTTCTATTAGAACAGACCAACAATATAGATTAACTCTGTAAGGAACCAATTTACTTATATGTTGGACAGCTTTCAGTAATAACAATAGAGAGTAATTTCAGAGGTCATAGAACATGAAAATAAAGCTTGAGAGCAATAACAAGTGCATCTCTACTTAATCGATTGCGTTTTATGCTTCAAAACAAAGTGATAAATGTAGTTTAAATAAACTGAATCTAATATCCCAAAACTATAAATACCAAGAAATGGGTAGGAATGTCATGATACCACATAACCTATATTCACCACGGACAGAGCAGCAGATTTTTTTTTTTTTTTTTTTTTTAAGCAACACAATTCTGGATAAATAAGACGAAGAAGCCATTGTCTCTTATTTTGAGAGATTCAGGGGTGAGGTTTTTTTTATCAAGCAGTAGTTCTGATATTATACCACTAGCAATCTGTTATCCCCAATAAATGGATGCAGATTGCTTGGAAGCCATCAGAAGGTTGACAACACCAGAAACTCGGACTAAGGTTCACTAAAAGTGGCTTTTACCAAGCTATTCTTTACATCCATTCCGGGCTTACTGTAGGGCAAATTTGACATTTTACTATAATTCAGGAATTTCCATTTCTTTCCACTTCTTCCCACTTATGGAATAGAAACATGAGCCACGGACAGATCCAAAATCCCTGTTTCTCTCTTTCTATCTGAAAAACAAAATCCCAAAAAATGTCATCTCAAAATCTTTTCTTTCCAACCATTGCTTTTCTTCTCAGTTGCAAAGAGAAAAATGGAGAATAAAGAAAAAGTAATGAAGAAAGTTTGCCTTCCTCTCCTATTTGGCAATTTCATTAGCAAAGTCAATAAAAGAAATTCAGGCGTCTGTATATCACGAAGCATACTTTGTTTCATTCACAAAAGTGGAAAGAAATGGAGAGAAAAGAAATACTTCTCATTGAAACTCTCTTGCGTACCAAATTTATTTTTAAAGCAATCCTCTAAGCACAAAAGAAAGAGTAGCACGTTCAATCACATTTAAATTTCAGTTATTTTCTTTTCTTCCAACTTCCAAAACTAAAAGAAGCAATAATCCTTCAATTTCACTCATTATCCTATTTTTGGAAGAAAAGAAAAGAAAAGAAGATAATACTGCAATGATGAGCGACAACAAAATAAAAGAAAAAAGGTTACTTTTCCTTATAAGTGGTCGGAGTTTTGGTAACCAAAAAAAAAAAACTGCATCTATCAGCTATGCATTCTTAATTTAATGAATGTTTCATGGTTACCCTTCACAGGCTTATACACCAGCAATGCATCCTTAATTTAATGAATGTTTCAAGACCTTAATATTTCAAAATTGGTTAGCCAAATCTGGCCTATGGCTATCCTTCAAATGGATGCTAGTCAAAAACTATCCTTTCTGACTGCAAAAACACTAGCAACCAGTTACTTCCCTATTACACACAAACAGTTTGAACTGCAAAAGCAAGTTCACATCCACATTCATAACCAATTAAAAACAACAAAATCTACCATCTCCACATTGAATATGTATTATAGATTGAACGAATCAACATATAAGAGGGTGTTTGGTTAAGGGGAATCATGGAGAGAAATGGGTATCATGAGTAATGATACCCATTGTTGGTGTTTGTTAAACAATTATCACTATCATTCCCAGTTGGTGTTTGTTAAACAATTGTCACTATCATTCAATGGGAATGATAGTGATTAATTAGGATATTAATGATTCCCCCCAAAATACTATTCTATCAAACCCATTAACCCTTATAATTAAGGGCAAAAACATACCCACTAAAAGAACACCCCCAATATACTCTCTCTCACTCTCTCTGTTTTGTCTTTTGATTTTATAAAATTTTTTATAAAAATTGTTTTTAATAATTTTTTTTTACATTCAATTTTTTTAACAAAAATTTAAACTGAAAATCAAAAATATATAATACTCTTTGTTAATACAATAAAAATGACTTTTTTTTTAATATTATTATCTGCATAAAACTCAAATTAGAGTATGGTTATATTTAATATTGAAGAAATTTTTTAGAAATTTTCCTTAAAAGATACAAAATAAGAAATCTAAAAATATGCATATCATAAATAAAAGATTTAAAAATTTTAAAATTTAAACCACAGTGATAGTAGTTGAGTAATTTAAACCAAACGCCCCTAAGCTTCTTTAGACCAGACAGAGCTAATAACATATTCCTACAACTTGGACCTATATCCAGCAAATAAATAACTAGCCAAAGACACAACAAATTCAACATACACCACCCTTCTGAAATTATCAGCAATTGCCAGATAGACAATTAACCTAAAAGCCAATACATCATCTTTGAATGGAAATGAAACTTGCAAGTAAATTAAGCAACTAAATTAAAAGTAACAATATTGTAAACTAAAGTTCAACATTCTCGTTTGAATCTCTAATGATTAAATTACTCTCACATCCCACCCCAAAAATAATCCATCCGAATCCCACCAAATTATAATCATCCTGATAAAAAACATCCTTCATAATTCAAATACTACAGAAGTATTTAAATAAAACTTAAAGTACTTAACTCCTCCTTCCAAAATTGTCCAGAAATGAAATTCAATTCTCAGGAATCTCCACATCTCCATCAGCAATCTCCTGTTGCAAGTCCTTGGGATCCTTCCCATCCACAGTGCACCCAACAGAAACACAAGTTCCCAGTATCTCCTTCACAGTCCCAGTCAAATCCTTCGCCATTGACCTCGGCCTCATGACTTTCGCAATCTCGATAACGTCATCCAACGAAATATTCCCAGAATGCTTGATGTTCTTCGTCTTTTTCCGGTCACGTTCAGGCTCCTTTAAAGCTTTGATCACCAGAGCCGCCGCAGATGGTACAACGGAGACCTTAGCTTGGCGGTTTTGAACGGTGAGCTTGACGGTGACGCGGAGGCCTTTCCAGTCTTTAGCGGTCTCTTTAGCTATGTCTTCACCGATTTTCTTCGGGGAGAGACCGAGTGGACCGATTTTTGGAGCGAGTGAACTCGCTGCTCCTACTTCACCGCCGGTTACTCGGACAAAGACCTCTACGACCTGCGAGGGATCGAACTTCGGCGGCATTTTTTGCGAGATTTAGGTAGTATTTTTTTTTTCTTCTTCTTCTTCTTTAGAGGCGAGGAGGGGAAGGAGAGGCCAGGAGAAAGAAACGAAGACTGATAAAACTAGGGTTTTGCTGAGTAAGATGAGATGAAAAAGTAATGGGGTTAGCCCAATTACATAATGGGCTTGATACCTTGGATCATTAGATTAATCCAGCCCACTTAAGTAGTATACAGATGTTAATGTTTGATTTAAATAGGGAGAAATGATCCATATTCGGAAAATCTAAATATGTTTGCCTGATGGTATAAACAACATTTTTCCTGTCCAATGAACCATCATTCTCACTTGCAATGGTGTAAAGATTCCGCTTGTGATGTTATTGCAACTCTCCATCTTTTTTTAAGAGAGTGATATTTATGTACTAGAATAGAAAAAATAAAACAAAATTAGGAAAAGAAAGGTCTTACTTTTTTTTTTTTTTTTTTTTGAGGAAGAAAAGGTCTTACTTTTGAGAGTAAGTTTCTAACGCATGAGTTTGTAGGTAAAGGGTGAAATCATAGGCAAACATAGTACATATCTGTACTTTTTTGCATGGTAACCCTAGTTTTTTTGAATTCGACACAATTGGAGATACTGTCAATGATACTTACAATGGATGAATCAAGTGCCGTGTTAAGAATAGTAGCTACTATTTTGTTCCAAAATAAACATTTCAAGGTAAATGTATAAACGTTAAGGAATCTACATCATGTGGAAGAAGAAAATATTCTTGGTCAAAAGGAGACCAGAGCCCATTGGTCAAAGGGTTCTATACCGCGGTTTGTAAAGTTCAACCAAATGTTAAAGTTAAGACCCGAGCAAAGCCATTTAAGCCAATAGTGGCTTGTAAGGCCTTTCATGGTACATTCGGCCTACTTGGAGCCCAGCTCGCTCGAAATATGTCCTTACGTCTGCACCACTCAACGCAGCCAATCATAATATTGCTTATAACACGTTGTATTTTTTTTATAATTAAATTTGTTTTACAATTTATTTTGCCGCATATAATTCGGGTGACATTCATAATTCATGTGCTGTGGTGTGATTTTAAGCTTTCTATCACACACAATTAGAGGTGTGACTCCCCGTATACCTGATTAACCTCATTCCCTTTATTTCTTTTAGGACCGAGTTTGAACCCCGACCACGGCCTGGCCACCAACACGTATAAACAAACCAAAAGTGTGTGAGATGGTCCAAATCTGCACACTAAGTCCAAGTCCGTTCTCAAGTTATTGTACGAATCTCTTGCTATATATACGAGTTTCAAATTCTTGGCAAAAGTGTGATTGTGAAGAAAAGTGTGGATTTAACACCTTCTAGAAAATCTACGTTGAACTTAGTTCGATTACAGGAACAATTCACTTTAGATAAGGTCTACATAATATCATTTTCACAAGCAAAGCATGATATTCCGTTCAAAATACAACTTAACTCATTACAAAGTACGCAATGTAATGACCGAATTTTTCCATTTATTCCCCCCGCACCAAATAATAATGATAATACGATAAATTCATTCCCATAAAAGGACAAAAGACAGAGACGAGATAATAGAACTCAAACCTGACGATAAATTAACGATACAACTTTTTGTTGTGCCGCGTTTGAGAGGACAGAAAGCCAGCTGGCAAGAGCTATACGCTAGATCCAAATGCTACCTCGTGGGTCCCAATTCACGTGCCACCATGCCTCTACCGTTCGTTGAACCTACGTGCTGCCATGTGGCACCGTCCGTATATTATCTACACGTGGTGCATTCTCGTAGGTCTCGAATGGGGGACCTGAACCAGGTGAATCGTTCCCTGGGCTCTGCGTCGCGACAAATTTGAAAAACTCAGCAAAGGGAGACATATTCCTCTTTTCCTAAATTACCCTCCTCACCCCTCTTTTTTTTTTATCCTTCACTCTGCAAGATGATTGGCTATAGTCATGAAAAACACCGTACAATGTAAACGCCGGGAAATGCGAGTTTTTGAAAGTTACCCAGGATCATAATTGATCGGCTATGCTGATAAGATAAGAAGATTAGCTAAAATCGCACGATAAATGGTGGGAGAAGTGTATTTCTTTTTAATACATGGATTTGGATGGCGAGTAGTATAACTTGTAG
This sequence comes from Mitragyna speciosa, assembly GCA_024721245.1. Lineage (NCBI taxonomy): Eukaryota > Viridiplantae > Streptophyta > Magnoliopsida > Gentianales > Rubiaceae > Mitragyna > Mitragyna speciosa. The sequence goes on from JAMWEH010001195.1 coordinate 33,130, forward strand.
CACTTGTTGGATAAATGAAAGGAGAAATATATAGTTTTACCGCTAAAATTTTTATTAGACAAAAAATTACTGGTATAATTATTTTGATGGAAACGAAACATGTTTATCGTGACTCATATATCATGTAATTTATCTACACGGATTGATTTAGTAATTTCCAGACATTAATATAGATAAGAGAGAATGAAATAAACGTCTCATCCACAAGAATATAATAGAAAGATTTTTTTAAGTTGATTCAAATTTATTACCTTTATAGTATTAAATTATTTTCTCCATTCAACTATATTCCCAACAAAAATTAACACTTTGATACTTTGTGAAAATGTAGTAATTTACATTTCCAAATAACAGAGTCATAAATGTTTTAAATAAGAGTAAAATATTTTTTTACAAGTTATGCTTGTCAATGTATGTTATATAATTTGAACCATGTGTCAAAAATTGAAAATCGCTCCTCCAAAAAAAAAATTATACACGAAAGTATACAAGAATATTCCTTTTAAATATATCTTATCCAAAGCAAGTTATCATCGGTATTTTTCCATAAAAGTGGAGCGTAAATAGGAGTAGTAGATAAACCAACCTCGGAGTGGATAAATGTACAATGATGACGTGGCATTTCTGCACATTTCCTGCAAGGGTAGCATGGTAATTTAAACACTGGAGTTGCAGAGGAAATGAGGACGAAATAAGAGAGAACACAGTTGAGTTAGGATGAGAGAGAAAAAAGGGGAGACCTTATCCATTCCCAAACCCCCCACCCAACCCCCCTTTATATAAAGCAGATCAAAACCCATTAGATATTCAGAAAATTCGTTTCATTTCTAGAGAGATAAACTATAGAAACGAAACGAACGAACGAACGAACGAACGAACAGACCCAGATTATCATTATATTCATATATATTTATTCAGCAATGGCGGCTTCCAAAAGCTATTTTAGTAGAGCCGCGAATTACCGATTCTTAGATGCTCCGGCGGGCATAAGTTCCGACTCCATGTTCGAGTTCGATGAGGCCGACGTCTGGAGTACGTCACGCGCTGCCGCGTCGCCGGAGTTCCGTAAACCGGCGGTGAGTTCGAGGAAAAACTCCTCCTCCTCATCCTCCTCGTCGTCGTCGGCTAAGAAGGTTGTTGTCGGTGCGACGGCTGCGTCGGTGCCGGTGAACGTGCCGGACTGGTCGAAGATACTGAAAGATGAGTATCGGGAGAACAGGAGGAGAGACAGTGAAGATGACGATTTCGACGTTGAGGACAGCGGTGGGAATCGGATTCCGCCGCACGAGTTTTTGGCGAGAACGAGGATGGCCTCGTTTTCTGTGCACGAAGGAATAGGGAGGACTTTGAAAGGGAGAGATCTTAGTAGGGTTAGAAATGCAATTTGGGAAAAAACTGGGTTCGAAGATTGATTTGTTTTTCCCACATTTTGTCCTGATTTTTAATTTTGCCGTTACTTAGTAATTTTTTATTTCTCTTTTTTGTTTTCGGGTTTTTTGGGGTCCCATATTTTAATGATGACTGGGTAAGGATATTTAGTACCGTGAAGAAGCGGAGTATTAATGAATGTAACTCTTTAACTATTTGAGAGATAAATCAAGAAATGATGATTTTGGTTTGACTGATCTTCATTTCAATTTCCATTTCAGTTTTTTATTATTAATATTATTGTAATACGATTCCATGTTTGAGAGTGTTATTCTCTATATTGGAATGGCATGGAAAATAAATAGATGACATTTGAAAATCAAGTTGTTTTTAAGTGGGGAACGAGTGAAACTATTTGCTTTCAAGTCAAATGATTCCTGCTTTTAGGCAATCATGTTGTGGGGGCTATTTGAAAGAGGACCAAGAAAAGAGTTGAAGAATAGCAATAGTAATTGAGTTTGTGAATCCTATACCAGAATCAGCATAACAAGAGAGCATGTCACTGAATTATTCTGTGCCTTGTGCTCCTTTTATGGTCATTCAAACACAACTTTTGCCAATAATCTTTTTTCCTTACATCACTCCTCAACTGATAATTAAGGGGCGGGATTAAAATGATTTTATACACTTGGGTTAGTTATAAAATGAATTGCAGTTTGATTTTATCCGGCCCTAAAATTTGTTAATTTTTCTTAATTTAATACAATCCACCTGGCAACACAGATCGATCGATTGAATTCTCTCATGTAAAATGTATGTGTTGCAATAAAAGGGTAAACATTTCCTGAATGAGATTAATCAGTGTTGCAATAAAAGGGTAAACAGTTTCTAAATGAGATTAATGATTTGATTAGAAACATGTCCTCTCCCGATTTATAAAATGCAAGGACAAACAACTCCCTGATATAATCAATGATTTGAGGAAAAATATGTCCTCATGTGTACATTGTTCTACTCATTTTCACAAAGAATTGCCTGTATTTTGTGTTTATTTGTACTTTTGTGCAAAATGTGCATATTAAACTGCGAAAGATAATTTCATTTGGAGCTACTTAGTTGATTGCATTTGTATTACATTGAAAATTTTTGAAATGTTCGTGGAGCAAATTAAGTCAATTGAAAAATGACATTCTCAGATGAAAACAAAAATTATTTTTGATCAAACTTATACTATTATAATTGGGGAAAAAGGAATGATATTTGATGAAATTCGAATTCGTGACATCTAAATTAAAGTCGTAGAATTTTAATCGCTCAATTCTCTATTCGTTCCTGTCAATGAAATTTAAATTTTGCATGTTGAATGAAATCTTGTTATCACAGAATCTAAATTATACTAGTTGATGCAAGAAACACTCCACTATATAATTACTTACTAACTTTCCCAGTGGGAAAGTGAGATGGCTGTGTGTAACGTTTGTTTGTGTTAAATGTAACAGCCAAACAATTGTGAAATGTGGTCCCTTGTGAGTGCGGTCTTGGCTTTTTATGCCACCTAACAGATTTAAGAATGTGCACAACCATCAAGGTGCAAATGTACTTGCTTCATTATCCAAAATTTTATCTAATCTACTCACTGCTACGAACTTATCCTAATGGTGAAAATTATGGACTTCAATAAAGAAGAATGCATGCCAGACAAACCATTTCTCATCTAAATATGGCATGAAATAATAGGAGATATTCATGCCCCATGATAACATAGACCATAGATGATCCAACCACCAAGTACCAATTTGAAGCTACTTGGCATGTAAAACCTACCAATTTTGTGGCCAGAGTAGTATGTGGTTTTATGTTACCACCAATTACAGGACGTTCTCTGGTCTCCATCACTATCCTTTCAAATGGCCATGTTACAACTACATTATGGGCGCTTGCATTATTATCACTGATTCCTTTTTTGGGGCCATCTTGTGATGGTAATGAGAAGCATGGTCGGCCTGATTAGCATTTGTAGTTTATGGCTTTCACTTTGTTTGTCCACTATAAGGACAGGACAGCTATTGCATGTATCTGAAAAAAAAAATGATAAAAGATAAACACCCTAGTAGACCAGTAAATTGATAAATTACACACAAAAAATTAGTGTACGTTCATTGAAATTGAAGGTATTTTGCCTTCAAAAGCATTTCTAACCCTTCACAATGCATGGTTATAACTATAAAGTTCGCTACTCAAGCACTGATTTGACTTAAAAAAGCAAAAAGTTGATCCTCAGTCTGGCTTTAATAATGGAAAATGTGTTCATTTTTCAACCCCAGTTATAATAAACAAATATACAATGAAGTGGATTGCTTGAGTGATGCTGTCTACTAAGTGTTTGTTGTCAGTAGTTTTTGATTTTTATAAAAATTAATTTTAGAAAAGTTAAAAATCACCTATTCCTAATTTTAGCTTAAAAAATCTAAAAACATAGTAAAAAAAAGTAATTGAGAACGTCACAAAATAAATTTTTTAAAAATCAGAAGCTAAAATCAAGTAAAAAAAAAACTATTGAAAATAGACACTGAAAATCATTTGGTTCAAGATAAATGGATAGGGAACAAAACAATGAGCTTGGCCTGTTGATTTAATTTACAAGGCCAAAGGCTTCTTTTATATAATGAAGAATCTAATCCAACAAGAAAAATAATTTAGAAAAGTAATCCAACTATGTGCAATGGGAGGGCCAACTTATGAGACAACTCTCTTAAGTTGTTAATGATGAGAATAATTGAGCTGAGTTTTTAAGTGATCCAAAATCATAGATAATGTTTTATATCATGGGCCAACAAGAAATCATGAATGTTAAAGATACTTTCATTTTATTATACCGCATTATTACACACAGATAGCAAGAGAAACAAGGTTCTTTAATTAGGTCGGAGTTTCCGAATTAGTTAATTGTGCTCTGGAGAACAGTGGGAATATAGTTAGTATTACCTTATAAAAAACTCCTAGTAAATGATTAAAGTAAAATAATGAACATAAACAGGTTAATTGATAAACAATTAGTGAAGAAATATTATATTTTTCTTCCTGAATTAAGCCAATTATTTTTTGCATTGAGAAATTATTACATTCGGGCCCTTCTGAAATCTGCCAACTATTGGCATAAACCATAATTTTTGGTGGTTTTGGGGAAGGGAAAGCAAATCCACTACCACGAAATATAGACCTAATCTAGATCCTCAAATCAAAGTTTCCTCCCCACCATTAGCTTAAATATTCAATAGGGTCCTATCAAAATGACCTTTCTCGGACAATGACTGGATATTTTCTAGACATAAATCACCTCCTATTATTTAATTTCAAGGTGAGGAAAAGACCAGGACAATGCTGTCATTATGTCCTCATCGTAAAAGAATAATCCAAAACCAAGAATTAATTATGAAAACAAAATATAAACCATTACGAGTGTTTCGACAAGTAATTGTTCGAGATAATTTACAGATCGACCTTCTAACTAGAGTCAATATCATCCATTAAATTCATTTATTTTATTTTATAAAAGTAAATAGACAACTGAGATGAAGCCACGTAGTATGCTACCAAAAATTTCAATGGCTATTATTTTCAAGGCCTTGTATAATTGTCGACGAAACTTATTCTGATTAACTACTTTTTGTAACTACTTATGAAGGGTCAAATAGTTGATGTTGAGAAAATTGAGAGGTTATGGATCGTTAGATTTAAATTGGGGTGGGGTCAATGAATGAGATGTTTCGTAATTATCATCATTTAGACGTTGGAACTTGCAAGTTACAATGGGCTGGCGTTTTGTACAGTGTCGCCCGTCGTTTTAGTCGTTCCGTCCCTTTCTTACTTTATGGCGACATGGAAATGGAATTGAGTGTCGACATTGATGTTTCTGTAAACTTTGATTTTTTTTTTTTTTTTTGAAAATCAGCATTTTCCTTTACACTATTTTTTTTCCCAAACAGTTTTTAGAAATTTATAGTCCATGGAACGAGACAAAACTGAGGTGACATTGATATTTTTATTTTTTGAACAGAAGCAGTGGTACTGACATAAAATTATTTGTGAGTGGCATTTTACGAAATTTGAGTACACATTACAATGGTGGAAATAGAATTATCTTTCCTATTTTGACTTTCCTAATTTGACTTTACAGAGCCATATCGTTAAGGGTGAGGGGCATCAATTTTCATTTTGGGTAATCTCGTGACCATAATCAATTGTGACAAAATAAATGACTGATATCTTGTCATTTGGACAAATTTTACAGTGTAAAAACACAAAAAACGAGATAATTTTAAAGAAAAAATTAGTTATGCAAAAATGCTAAAGATTTACGTAAGAATGTTGATGATTTATGTCAAAATCCTAATGATTTACACAAATTTCAAATTGTGAAAAATAGCCAAATCACAAATTGTGAGACCCCAAACTCGTTCGTTAAGGGTATGGAGTTCGATTAGCGTATAGCATCGTCTGCAGAATTTTCTTTCTTCATTGGTCGAAACTAATGCTGTATTTTGGTAACCATGCATTTAAGCGAGTGAATTCATTGCTTCAGTTGAGACGATGAAAAACAACTAGTTCACAAAGTTTTTTTTTTTTTTTTATCAAACCTAATTCAAACTTCGATCTCTAAAGTAGATGTGTAAAACTCTAACCGCTCGATTCTTTATTCGTTCCTGTTCACAAAGGGATTATGACTACCAAGGAAAATTTGTGCAATATCCAAAGCTGGAGTACCATTGGGTCTATGACGCCTTCCCTCTTTTATCTTTATTCTTTCATAGTTTTAAAAAAATATTTAACACTATTAGCATAGTTTTATCTCACACAATTTTAATATACTAATTTTAAAATTTAAAATGAATTCTTAAGAAAAATTAGTTTTTTAAAATAGCACACGCAATGAGTGTGCTTTAATCACAAGTAAATATTTAAGCACCGTGCTCAATTTATAGTAAACCAATTTAATTAGGAAGAATATTAGTTATGTAACTTCCGCCTCGCCTATTTCTGCTTTCTTCTCATGAGGCTTAATATCTCCCTTGAAAAAATAAGCCCAAAAAAAAAGTTTATTTGTTTGGTCCTGTTTTTTTAAAATATAAATATAAATTTTTTAAAACTTTATACATATTGTTTAACTAACTTTTTATTTCAGAAAACATTTATTGAAAAGAATCTTTAAAATTGTTATATTACTGTTTTCAAAAAAACACCTCAACAAATAATCATAGGTGACTCAAGTTTTTGCTCTGTGACTTGAATGTGGTTGTATCTTTTATCAAGTGTGCCAAATGACCTATCCACTTTTTCAGTTTCAGATTACAACTTTAAACAGAACAGGAAAATTGGTTCGTAACTTTATTAAAAACATGTTGAAGAGAACTCATCTTAGAAATTCATACGAAAGTAGATGCATACTATTGCTTGTAGGACCTAGCTTTCTTGGGACTGTTCTATATCTAACTTCAGGCGAAAGATGTGCATGAGGAGGGAAACTTGCCTATCACTGCAACTGACAACTTGCAAGTTGCAACTAGAAAGTTATCGCAGCCCGTGGAGCTCAATCTCAATGTCAGTTAACTTTTTGCATCACAAGAGGATAACATGCTCCAACAGTAATTCCCCAACCTTGGGCTCCTGTAGACAGCGACGCCAAACAGCCAACTCGAAGACATGATAATTGTACGTGTTATAGATAATTTTTCTTGTCTTTACCAACTACTTTTGTAGATGATAAATAGTAAATACCTTCACGTTGTATCCAATCAATTCAGGGTAGAAGTGATCATATTACTTATTAACACGTTCACTTCATTTTTCAGTAAACATATCTCGTGAATAATCACTTTATCCATGAAGTAGACCGGTATAATTGTCCTTTTTCTAGAGGGCAGGGCAGTAGTCTGTAGATGGTAGATTAGGAAAGTGGCATGCTATAGCTTACAAAAGTTTTTCTGGGATTTGTGTTGAATTTAGAGAAGGCATTGCTGATTCATGCATATCCATTTTGTAGGGACGGATAGGTCATGAAAATCTCCGTCCTTTAGACATTTTAAAGGTCATATATTGAAGATGCTAAGGGAAATGGCTACTTTCATTGAGGAAGATATAACATTGCAAATTAACAATAGAAAAATGACACTATTAAATACGACCCTTTGGCATGATCAGGAGTGCACATAGATTTACATATCAGCACGTTAATGATAATGATTGAAGGAGATTTGATGACGCCAATGTATTTTAAAGATCAGTTTCATGCCATGCAAATACTAAAGCCAATTAATGTAGACATTATCTGACTTCTGAAGTCATGGCAGGAATTCATAACGTGCAACTGTGCAAGAGAGCTTCTCATCTGCTGCATAACAAAATCTCAAAATGTCCAACTTAATTTGACAACCAAAATCCATGCATAAGCATGCTCTAGGACAAAAAATGAGACTTTCCCACAAAAAGTTTCATACTAATTCTAAGTCATATACCCCTACTACATACACCATCCATCTAGAAAATATCCAGGTTATGTTTGGAGGATGAGGCATCTGTACTGTACAATGTTGAAAGAAAGATATTTGCATTCTCTCATAGCACAAATTTTACAATACTCCTTAAAATTAAAAAAAAATACTCGAAATTATTTTTTTGCTCTAAATTTACAGTACTCCTATTTGAAAGTTGTACCGATTTGAAGTCTTCAAATATCCAACTATTTTTTTGTAGAACTTCGGACGGCCGTGCATGTAAGGAACAAAAAACTAGTGTGGATATATTTTATTCAAGCGAGCTTAGTTCAGGCTCGGTCGAGCGACTCAAATCGATCTCAATCTTCTCCCAAGTTTGTCGAGCTGAGCTCGAGCAACAACAGTATTTTCAAATCCGAGTTGGAGCATAGCAATATTTGGGCTCGATTAAGCTCGCTTACACTTTAAACTAGTTTTTTTTTTTTTTTTTGTCAATCGTCAACAATATTCTAGCAAATTATTAACTTATTTTACAGGAGGCCCAACTGAGCTCTAGAGAAATCAACGGGACTGAACTATCAT